>PYHW01010384.1:51414-92319 GCA_013186435.1 Turdus rufiventris | reverse complement strand
GGATGGTTTTTTCAGCATTGTTGATTTCTTTACTCCCCCAAAATAAGCATGGATTGGTGGCAGCCCAGAGATGTAACACTCAGGAACATGAGAACATGAATTATTTCAGAGGATGCAAATATAGGATTGGACTTCATCTTTGGATGATAAAGAAGTAATCAAATGGGGGAAAAGTCTCATTTTTTTTTTTCTTTGTCATTCATTTGCAGTCATTTTAAGTCTGATAGGAAGATAAGAGGGCATTGCTTTTGCTTTCTGTGATACACGAGCAATGCAGTTCAAATATGATTTTGCACAGGAATTTTAAAGCATAGTACTTGTCTTGGATGTGATTTCACTGACAAAGTATGTATTTTGTAAGAAGCTTTGTGATGTCACTACTTATTGCAAATAAAAGTAAAGGAGGTCTGGAAGAAACTAAGTACAAAGTACAGAAAATGTGCTGCTTTTATAAATTGAGCTTACTGAATTTATCAATGTGAGCTGCAATATGCACAAATACAAAAAGGTTGTTTTGCTTTATGTGTCCTACTTGCACCCCCTGCCAATGCTGTAGCCTTACCTCAAATCGAAAGGAAGACCAAAATTGTAGTGGAAATGTGCTGTTTGTTCACTGTTGAATGACAAGTGTGCTTTTAAAGGGCTTTTAGACATGGTCCCCACTTGCCTCATTGGCGTAGACAGACCTCACCTAGTCAACTCCAGACCTTGAGCACTTCAAGTAGTCCCTGTGCAGAAATGCTTGGGCATTTGCAAGAGTGTTGATTGTAAAACCACTGAGACAATTGCAGATCATTGCCTGACACGTTCCTGTGGGAGTGGTAGGGTATCTGCTCCTCAGCTCTGACTTCATTTCTAACAGAGAGCAGTGACTCAAAAATTCCGGAGCCTCCTCAGAAAGCCAGAATCTCTGCACTATGAAAGTAGACACTTTCAGATGTGTTGCAGGCAGTCCACCTACAGTAATTGCAGGAAAAGATTAGAGAATATTCATATCTTCTCTTGTTTTGGGGAGTCAGTTTTGGAGGAGGTGATGACACTGCTGAGAGGGAAGGTGATTTCTACTGTGGGGAAGCTGGCATCTGAAGCATCAAGAAACAGCTCCGGGAAATGTACCATGTTTACAGGAAAGTTTGATCTAGGATTTGAAGTCTGAACAGTCATGTTAAACTTCTTTTCTCTCTTCTTCCACCTCACTAGTAATCCTGTAAAGTGCAAGACTGCAAATGTCACTGGTACCTTAAAATAGGGCTTAAAGGCCTGCATGGCATAGTTTCTTGATTTGTTTCCTGTATCCAATATTCAAATACATGCCCATCCTTACCATCTGCTGTAGAACTGCCAGTGGAGAGAGATACCGAGAAGACAACCCGGGATTTCTTGCTGTGGAATTGTTGTGAGATAAAAGACACTGAATGAGAAAAGGGAGAGAGGAGCTGGTTGTGTTGGGCACTTCTGACCACAGTGGCATCTGGACTGCTCGATCAGTTAGGTCTTTCACTTCTTGACAAGAGAACCTGGAATTTGTGCAGGCTTTTTTCTGTCTGTAACTATATCTGGCTTTGTCGGCTGTGTATTTTGACAAGGGAACGTGACATCTTGACTTGATCTTCCACTTTTTTCTTCTCCATCTCCTTTGGTGTTTTATGTTCTCTCTGCCCTCCCTCTCACCTCCCACTGTTATTTTTCTCCCTCTTCTCCTTTAGCCTCACAGTTTTGTAGGCTCCTACTTCATGCCCCTCCTCAGCCCTTCTGCTGAGTGTGTTTCATTTCAGCTTCAACTGTTTTCATTTCAGTTCCAGTCTCTGATGCAGATTCATTCTGTGATTTTTGGATGAGTTCTATGTGGTCCTGCTATCAATGATGATGTGGTCCATGCTTTTTGGTGGTCAGTGTGCAGGCGAGGACTTCCTCTGATCAGCATCTCCCTCTGTCTTGGGAGTGTCTCCAGTAGTTAAATTCACATCCTGGTAACGTATATCTTCAGTTTTATGTTTTCCAAGTAAGAAGTAAAACATAACTAGAAAATAATAGTGGGTGAACTTGATCTCTGGTAAGTCTTAACTGCATAGTCACTAGGTAACACTGTGTGGATAGCTCAGTTAAGTCACTTAATGGATAGGAAAGAAGCATCTGAAACTAGAAAAACGGAAGTATTTATGCAACAGCAGTCAGTAGCAATAGGAAAGGTCATTCCTCCTACCCAGCATCTCTATCCAAATGGGAAAATGACTTGTGCTTTTTTGATTTTATTAGGAAAACTGCTCCTGAATTCAAAATGGAACACTTCTAAAACAAGTTTTGACAAGTGGAAATGTTTTAATCTCTGTAATAGAATCTGTTTTTTATTATTTTTTTAGTTGAGATTAATTCAGTCCTCAGTATTTGACTGTGTAAAAGACTGAGTTTCCAGTAGCTATGAGAACACTGTACTGTTTCATCTCTACCTAGGTGTGGTGCTAGTATTCAGGATTACTTTCTTTATGATTGCCTGTCTTCTGGCATGTGCTTATGTCTGGGCTTGACTAGAAATTGTAAAATGTTACCAAGCAAAAGATGTAGAAAAAGGCCTGCTGCAAGCTTGAAATCTGTGATAATATGACAGTGAAGTGAATAATATTGGGTAAGTTTTACAGTAGAGCCCAGTGCTGTAATTGCATCCAATGAAAACTGCTGCTCTTATCCCAAGCTACGTGAATGCATTTTCCTGGCAAATCTGGTATGAGCACAACTGAGCTGGGATGAGCTCTGGAACCAGCCTGTGATGCTGCCAGTCCTCAAGGGGCTGGTATGACTGGTCATCCTGCTTACTTTACTTTCATCATTTGGGTCATCCTCCTTACTTTCCGTCTGTCCTGCTTGCCTGACAAGGTAGCCAATGATAGGTGCATTGGTAAGAAGAGAGAGGTGCTGGAGTAACTCTTAAACTGATGCTTCTGGACTGAGCCTACTGTGCTGCTACTCTGCCCTCAAAAGTCTGAAACAAGTATGTTTCAGGAATTAAATCACTACGTTTTCATTCCCAAAGTGTGTGTGCTGGTCCTGCTCACGAAGTGCTTCTGTAAACAGTGATGTGATGGCTTCAGTACTGAGTGCTTTTTTCAATTGCAGTAAGTGATTTTAAAAGCTATTTCAAAATGAGAAGGCAGAACCAATGAAGAAAGGTAACATGGCTGTGGTTTCACAGCAGGGCTATGCTTACTTCCTGCTACATTTGAAAATTAATTTTCTGCTCATTAGATCCTGTAGTAGATTCAATCATTGTGCCTTGGCAAGGTGTGCTTAGAGGACATAATTTCCACCGGAAAATGTTCCTTCCTTTTTCCAGAAGATATTCTTGTGCTCTCCACACATTTCACCTCCAGGTGTATGCCACCTAAGGACCTGCAGTGTATGGTGTGGCTTTGTGCTGTCAGAATTGATGCCAGTTACTGGAATGGAAATGGAAAGTAGATGCCTTTTCTTTCCCCTGACTTGGTATGCATTTTAAATACTACCTTTTCTTAACAAGTAATGTCGAAGCAGCATTTTTGATACTGGTAGCAGAACATGTGTTTACTGTTGAGTGACAGTGGTGAGCTGCTCAGTCTTAGGATGCTTGGGACTTACAGGATAAATGTGTTTTGGACACCAGGCCTTCCAAAGGATATAGGAAAGTGATTAAAGTTGGGAATCAACAGCATTAGCTATTCAGTTTTCAGAGGAGAACTTTTGCTTCGTAAACTGTTTTTTGGAGCCTCTTCAGCCTTACTTCACTTCTTGTCTGTTTTTCTGTTTCCATTTCCTTAGTCCTGAGAATGTGGCTACAGACCAGTAGGGTCACTTTAATTCTTCTTGTGTTTTTCTTTTTTCTTTTTATTTTCTTTTTAGAATCACCCTCATACCACATGGAATAAAGTGGGCTCATGCACTGCTTAATTGTCATATCATTGCCAGTTTGTAAAAAGAAGAGACACCTTTGGAAAGAATTTGAGTTTATGCCTCCTGACCAGAGGAAGCTAGAGCTGATTCTTCTTTTATATATACTTTTCAACTGCTGTTGGATTCTTATGGAACTGTGGTAGAACGAGCCCTGATGGTGTTTGTGAGTGAAAGTGGAATTGGCATTTTCCATGACTGTTCTGCTCCTTAGGTTTATTTGTGGAACATATCAGAGATTGCGTCATTTTAGTGGGTTGTTCCTTCTCCGGATGGACTGAACTAGAAGCTGGTGATCTGTGAGTGGGAACTGTTTCTTCTGCTGTTTGCTGGAATTATGTACAGTCACTAAACACCAAGGAGGAAATTTGCCTCGAATCTGAATTAGGATGACGTGTACATAGGTGCAGAGATTTGCCTTCAACCAAAGTGTGAGTGTTGCATAATAGAACATGGAACTATTTCTGTAGCAAATTTTAGTCAAATAAGTTCGTAGCTATTTTGCTGCTTATCATAAGAGGTTGCAGCTGATTGTGATCTGTAGGATTTCACCTTATGGAAGCTGTTGTGCAGGATATAGATTTCAGTTGTGATCCTTACTTATAGGGGTAAGGAAATCAATATCTAACATACATCACAGCACCTCCTGTCAGGTCAACAGGTCACTGATGCAGCAAAGTACCAATAAAATTCCAGCTGTTCTCTGTTGAAGCAAAAAAAACTAAGATTTTTTTTTTTTTTTTTTTTTTTTTTACTGAGGAAAATCTCTGATTTTAATCTTAATTACAATTATTTACAGTTAATGCTAGCCTAACTAGAGCATTCGGTTTCTGTTCATAGCGCTGCAAGGATGGCTCTATTCTTGTCTTCTCCCTAGCTTTTACTGTGGCTTTGTGCTCAGGGCAAGCCCTGCCAGCTCCTTCTGTGATAGGTGATTGTCACAACTTGCAGTTCTGTGCAGAGAGAGCAGGTTAGATAGGAAACTTTACTTCTGCTTCTTCTAGAAGAAAAGCACGTGTGCATTTCTGTGGGCTCTTCTTCCACGTCTTGGAAATGTTACTCTTCTATCTGCTGTCCCTCTGTCATGCTCCCCTGACAGCTTATGGGGAACTGCTGTATGTGCTTCCAGTTCAACTGTTGTGACTCACAGATTGGTTGTGTAGTGTTCAGAGCATTTCTACATGCTTTCTCCTTCTTTGATTGGAAATTGTGATACCGAACAACTGAAATGAAATGAAAGTTTCTATGCTGGGTGCAAAAATTTCTGAAATCTGGCTGCTAAGAGTCAACTGGCTGATCTGATAAAGGGTAGGTTCACTTGCATAGAAGCATAAAGTGTCATTACCAAGGAGTTCACCTGTGTTCTGAAGTAGGGCTGGTCTTTTAATTCCCTGAAGCAGAATTATAAAATAAAACATGCAGCAATTGACAGTGTAAATCAAGATCAGTGAGTCCAGGCAATGCCAGTATCTAATAAAATCAAGAAATGTTAATAAATTCCTCTGAAGGTGCCTAATGCTAATCTGCTGGCACAGAAGGAAGCAGATTCAACCAATATAGAAGGGCAATGCAATGCAGTGTAGCCAGCAAATCAGTCTAGATGTGGAGAGCTGTTGCAGTGAGCTTTACACAGATTTATGCTGCTGACTGTGGTTACCTTTAAGCTGCTTCTAAATCTAGAAGCATTACAAGTGCAGTATAATAAAATGGATTCTCCCAAGATCTTTTCTCATAGCCAGAATTTATGCCTGGATATTTGTGACACTTTTTCCTGCCCTTCCTTCACATTCTACATCAAATTCCAAGGTCCCTGGAACCGTGAGCTTTTTTTGTGGGGTGAGTATTTTTACTGATTTTTAGCCAGACTAGCGGCAGTTCTTCTCCAGGGAATTGTCTTTGTTGTTAATAAAAGGAATATATTTCACTACTTCTTTCTAGTGTTGGGTTGCTTAGATGTAAGGATAATTCAGATACTTAGACAAATCTGGTTTACTAACTACAAATGAGTTTGAGTGTAATAATCCATCAGGACTGTCTAAGCTGTTGTGACTGTATCTGTTACGGTACCTATTCTAATGTGGTTTTGCCTTCCTGTCTTCAAATGGCGTGCTTCAAGTGAAAGCCCCAGGCTCCAGCACAGCAAAGCTCTCTGATGAAACCAGTTCACTGAGTGAGAATTGAGTAGCTTGTCTGCAAATCTATGAGCCAAATAAGATGGCACTTCTTTTAGGAGTTAGATTGAATTTAAGTGGGAGCTGTGTCCTGGGGAAATGCTGCTTTGTGTCTTTGAAACAATGTGCAATTTGAATGTTGGAAGGGAGAAGCCGAATGAATTCACAGGAAAGAATTTATCTTTTGAAGTCACTGCATTAGGTGAATGCAGGCTTATCTTCAACACAAACTTGTTTTAATCACTTTGGTTAAGTGATTAAAGTGATTAAGTTTTGCCATCCTGAGAGCTCTGGCTGAGTGACAGTTGAGTTTAAAGTGTGCATGATGACTGTCCTCCTGAGGCACCTACACAAACGGTTCATTAATGTGCTGGGTCGGGGTCTTTCCTGGAGCAGAGGTGAGCATTCCCTTATGTTAATGTGAGTCTCGTGTATTTCCAGCTGGCCCATGTCGATTTGGTGGCGCTCAGCGGCACATGCAGAGTGTTCTCAGAGACTCTGTAGAGAGCTCCGATGATGAATTCTTCGATGCACGAGGTGAGTACACATTTTTGTCCTCCCCTCCCCATTTTTCCGTTAACTGGCGACATAGTCCTCATCAGACAAAACCTCCGTCAATTCTTCTATCCAGGATTTGTGAATGGACCTAAATTTACAGGAGTTTGGTGGGGTGCTGGGGTGGATGAGTGGGCTGCCCTGAACTGAGGGGGGTCAGAAGCAGAAAGACACCACCAGTGCAGACCTCATGGGGTCTGACTCAGGTCCTTCCCAGTTAGACAGTGTCTGAGGTTACAGGGGTGTGCTCTTGTTCACAGCTCCTGATAAAGGCTATGAGTGTCCTTGTCATTGATGGCCAACTTTTAAGACCAATGTCTTAGGTTCTCCACTCTATCAAAACTTTCACTGGAGGGACTGGGGCCTCTGCTTGTTCAAGGAGCATTATTTGAATGCCTGTGGATTTCATCACAGGATATTCTGACTTGGAAGGGATGCACAAGGATCATTGAGTCCAACTGTGCTCTAACCAGCTGAGGTAACTGCAGTACTCCCTACGTCATCTGTGAGGCCCTAAATCTTGACATGCTCAGTAACATGCTAAGTTCTGTTCTAAAGTGAGAGAAGAATCTGTAGGTCTTGTGCATACACAATCTCTCATCTCCAGTGGGAGACTGGGGCTCTGGTTTTGGTTCTGTTTCCAGGAACCAAAACTTAAGCTTTTCTGACACATTCCACTTGCTTTTTCTGAAAGAGCTTTCTTTAAATACGTAAGTTTTAATGTCAAAAGTAGTCTATGTAGTCTGACACGCTTGTAATGCTTGTATCATATTTTTAATGGTTACTTGAAATAAAAAGTAACTGCTATGTAAAGATAATGAACAGCATCTGTTACTAAGTTGTTAATCCTCTAATAACAGACTTTTAGTGAGAGATAATAATACGTGATAAATTGCTTCTGTGGATCAAAATTAAATGTGCATGGGAGACATCTAAGCATGAAGAGAATGAGAGATAGTGATCTTTTCCCACTGTGTAGTCAATGAGAATATGATACCCAAATTGTTTAAGCTGCATTTAAATCTTAAGCTTTAGTGAGTGGAAGAGTTGGAAATAGAAA
Organism: Turdus rufiventris; assembly: GCA_013186435.1. Taxonomy (NCBI): domain Eukaryota; kingdom Metazoa; phylum Chordata; class Aves; order Passeriformes; family Turdidae; genus Turdus; species Turdus rufiventris. Next base: position 84,615 of record PYHW01010384.1, on the reverse strand, counting down.
AGAGATATACTCTATGCTGATTTTCCTCCATATTGTCTTTGTGCTTTGCAATGTACTTAAAATAGCTGTCTTGATGATTTCAGCAACGTTTCCAAATTGCATGTGAAGCTGCAGTTGTAACTTTGAGCAACAAATCATACTTCAGTTTTTTTCTCCAAGAAGAGGACTAAAACTATGATGTTTCAGACATTCTAGATGGCRTAGCTTYCTTTGATGTGAATAGATCAAAAGTGTGGCTATATTCTGTCTTTGGGAGTATGATAATTTATTGTGCTTGATGGAATATTCTTTTGAATGATCAAGACCCATTGTTCAGTAATGCTTTGAAGGTCAGTTTGATGCCTGCATTTTTGGAGTTGGTGGGGCATGCATTGCAGGCTGAGAATTAGAAATGCACTTGGAATTTGCTGGATATAGTCCATATTGAGTTGACACAAGTATTTCCAAGTTTAGATTACTTGATAGTTAGCTTGCAAAAATGTTCTTCAAATCAAGTTTTGTTTAGATAGATTTTCATTTCTTCATATCCTGTCACTGGTCACCAGATATCAACACCTCCCTCTCCTTGGCCCACCTTGCTACCTTTGAGGCAGTCCGTAGGTCCTCCTCATTTAGTATCATCTCTGCTTTCTGCTGAACAGCCTTCCAGAAACAAGTGCTTAAATATCAGGAAAATAAATGTACACAGAAGCATAAATACTAGCAGAAGAGGGAGAAGGCGTTTCAATTCACTCAGAAGCTCTCTTTGGTAAAGGAAAACATATGTGTGGGCTGAAGTAATTGGCATTATCAGTAGATTAAACTTAGCACCAAAGAAATAAGGCGAGTTTGTGCTGGCATGAGGGAAACCTGTCCAGGACAGAGATTGTGGCTTTCACCTCCTAAAAATGAGGTAGTTTGATGCCCTTTTTCTTTCTCCAGCATAACAATTTCTGCAGTTTTTCTTACCTGTATTTCTCACCCATACTCTGTTACTTAGATGGAGTGCTTCATCAATATTTGATATTCTTGCAGCTGCATAGTGCAGCTGGAGTTGAGTGCTATGGGCTTTCTTCATGGGAGAATCTGGAAGCTTTCCCACATCTAGCCATGTGTAATTTGTACTTTACAGACAGGCTCAAGTACGAAACAGTGGGCACAGCAGTCGGCACCATTAAAACATAACATTAGTGAGCTGGTTTTGTATTCTGAAAAACAGCTGGGGTCAAATCTCAGTTTCTGAAACAAAGAAGTTTCTGGCTGGCAGCCTTATAAACAGAGAATCAAGCACCTGTGTTTGAGATGAAGCAGCTGTACATGTTTTGACTGTTGATTCATCTGTCTAACTACTTAATTTAGTTTTACTGTTTTATATTGCCTGGCTTTCCTGTGTTTCTTGCTTTCCATGTGACATGCTATAAGTTAGGCAGGAATTTTACAGTGTTAACACATAAAATGGTTTTTGATGCAGGAAATTACCTTATAATTTAACTGCAACATACCTCTGATCATAGAAGATGAAAATTGCAGCTGAGCACATCATCACAAAATTGTCAGAATGTGAAATTCCATGGTTGACTAACATTTTGTTCTCAGGTTTGAAAAGCTGCTCAGAGAAGCCAGCAGCACATTCCCATTTAGCCATTTCATCAGACTTCTACAACAGACAGGCAAACACCCCCATACCGATCTCCCCACATGCCTGCCCCACAGCCTTTAAGCTGGAAAAAAAAAATCTTCCACAACACAGTCCTGGAGGCACATCCCTCCTTTGTTTTCAGTTCTTTTCACTGATCTTCGTGCCTGCTGCACACACTTGCCAGTGTTACGGGCTGTGCTGCTGCTTTCTCTTCCAATGCCAATGCTGGACTTTGCTCAAGAAGAACAAAGTAGAAAAACAAAATTTGCAGCAGAGAACCATTATCTCCCATTTTTATTTGTGGATAAAATGTTACACCTGTCAACCAGACTCTCGCCACTGCTAGGCCTTAAAGAGGTCTTGAATGCTGTGTTTGTTCTACACTGCTGCTAATTTGAACACTTCTCCATCTGTATTTGTGCAATTGCACTGCAGGGCTGGTGTGAAACACGGGGGCAAGACACTACTTGTTACTTTAAAAGCTGGCAGGAGGAACAGCAGTGAGGACTAAGCACAAAACATCACTGAAAATACTCACCATACTCGGGTGGATTTTAAAGCCACTTGTTGAGAGGGGGAGGGAAGAGACCAAAACCACCTTGACTCCTTCCCTTCCTCCTTATAGGACTTCAAATCAACCAGCCTCTGAGAGAAAGTGACAAAAACCTGAGCAAAATGCTGTGCTAAGTGGCTGATTCTCTATGTCTCAGGGGGCTTTGCTGGATCCAGCTTCTCTGATAAATCTGATAAATAACCTTTATCATTGTTTGTTTATAAAAGGTATGACTTTGGAAGAGATAAGATATGATGGTGACTGTAAAGTGATTTATACAGTCCTTTATACATGTCCATCTTTCTTCTTCTCCAGTACTAAGATCTCTCTAAATAAGAGAGTACATATGAGAGAACATGAAAGAACATAAATTTTTAAATAATTTAGAGACCTACTGCAAGGTGGATATTGGAAAATTATTATTTTAGCCAGAAATATCCTGGCTAAATTATTCTGGTTTTACTCTCATATTAGAGCCATTCTTTCTTTGAAAGGCAGTAATAGAGCATAGAATTTGACCCATTCTCTGAAATCTGCCTTAACAAGGAAAGAACTGTCATTACTTATTTTACTTACTTTTTTTCTGTGCACTTGCTGTAGGTGCAAAAACCGTTCTGGGTTGTATCCAGCCAGGCTGAAGTGCTTTGAGTAAACTTATTCAGAAAAGATTAATGCACCCTTCTTGCCAAATAGCTGTAAAATTGAAGGAAAATATTTCCTACAACTTCTAGGCTTGTTTGGTTTGGGGTTTGTTTTTTACAAAAGAGAGTTAATATCTATCTACAGGTTGTGTTTTGTGCTTTCAGTTTCTCCTACCCTGCGTCCTGGATGGGATCTCAGTAAAAGGGATGGTTTTCTGTGCTGTGGGCTTGGTTCCATTCCTTTATGTCTCTGTATGCCTAGATGAAAATATAAAGCTTTATGTAGCACAGGTGGCTTTGATAAAAGGGGAAAAACATTCTTGAAAAGTCTTGAACTGGTCTCTATGTCCACGCTTCCTTGCTCTGCTCCACCTTTTGAATGTTCTTCAAATAAAATTTTAAAAATTTTAAAAACCCCAAAACCAAGCAACCACACTAACACTCAAAGTTATTATTATAAACTTTGTGTTACAGTGGTTGTTCAAGAGAGAGAAGATTCAGACAGTCTTTTCTTTTCCATGTTTTTCTTGCACGTAATCCATGAAGCATGTAGGATCGCTTTAAAGCATACAAATAGGCAAGAAGCTTTTCTGGACAGTTCTGCATAACCTGTTATCTGTTCCCATTCGGGGCTCTAAGGAGTGTTTATTTCTCTCTCGATTACTAGTTCTTACCCTGTCTTTTTTCTCTTGTTTGTCACAGCAATTTATTCTATTATTTTTCCTCTTACAGAGGACATGGTGGAAGGAAAAAATGCTATTCTCATAGGCATGAGCCAGTGGAACTCAAATGACCTTGTTGAGCAGATAGAAACAATTGGGAAGCTTGAAGGAAATCAAGGTAATGTTTAGCTTGTACTACATAATTCTTTAGACTTAACAAGAACATCTGACTACCGAAGCCATTACTTTCTAGATACTCTGTAAATACTCTGCAGAAGTAATGTCGTTCTACAGGATCCTGTAGTTAAAAGATTTGCTTAGGTGTATAAGTAGCATTTTAGTGCTGAGAAATGAATTGCAGTGATGTCTTTCAGGAGAAAATTTCAGCAGACCAGGTAATACAAATTTATTGGCTTGAGTGGGAAGTCAGTGTTGGACTCAGCTGAACTACTATGAGATAGATTACAAGACTAAAACCTTTTTTTTCTTTTATTCAGCGTGTGAGAGACTTTTTGTTGTCACTGACTTATTTCAGTCCTTAAAGTCAATGAATCCTTGTCTGGAATTTCTGTGGGGACGCATACTTTCAGGTGTATTTGGGGCCATTTTTATGTAAATATGTCTGTAACTATGGACCACTGAAAGGAGTGGGAAATGGGCACTGATACACCAGTACGAATTTGGGACTTAGGATAAAGGCCTAAGCAGTGTTATTGTTACTTTGGCTCCTAAATTGCCTAGTTGTTTGAAAATTAAATTATCTTGTTGCCTGCAGTGAGAGAGAAAGACCTATCTTGCTTCTCCATGAGTGGTTTGAGGCTCAGGCATAATGGTGCTTGTTAATTAATCTAGCTTTAAAAATAATTTAATATACTTGTCCATTTTAGGAGGCATTTCTTTATGGTTTTTTTACATGTAGGCAATCCTGAAAATATCTGTTAACAGCTTTAAGTAAACAGGTATATATAAAAGTTGTGGTTATTTGAGTCATAAACTTCTTGATTACCTACCATGAGAATAATTTATTTTTATAGTACTGAACTAACAGGTAGACACAATACACACAGTGTATTTACAGTTGTTGAATAGTTAAATAGAGAGAAAAAAATCAGTTTTACATTTGCTTTTAACATAGATAATACTATAGATGTTATACCTGTTGTAAATATGGCATTTTCTTTGCTACAAAGTGCCAAGAAAAAGGAATACATTATTATATCAATTATGAGCTAGTCTTTTAAATAACTAGCCAGGAACCGTTTATCCTCGAATTCTTGCAGAAATTTCTCTACTTCTCCCACACCTGGCATTTTAAAATGGGGCTTTTTTTCACTTTCGCACCTTTGTTTGAGGATGGATTTGTTTAGCTTTTTCCTTCCGCAGTACCCTTTGTGTTGGACACTAAGGAAGGTGTTCTTAGAGACTGATTTCAAGGGTTTCTGTTCTTCAGAAACAAGGCTGATAACGGGATGGGGTTTTTTTGCGTTATGCAGTTGAGTAACTGCTACAGAGAAGTGGGAGCCAAGGCAGCATGGGAGATAGATGCAGAAACAAAGGAAGCAGTCCTCTGAGTTACACTCCATCCTTCTTTATACAAAAGGTTTCTATTTTCATTTAAACCAATTCTCTGTGATGTTTTGCAAAAGAAAGGAAAAGAATAGATAAAAATTCTTTCTTATCTGTTCTTTTCTTTTCTTCATTTCTGTTCACACACACCTGTTAGAAACTTTAGAACCATCCTACCTGGCTCAGAACAGCCACTGAATTGATTGATGCTAAGATGTATTTGCATTCTGATACTGTGTCAGTTGTGCTGCCAGCGCACTGTCGGCTCACAGTTCATTGTGCTGAACTTGACTGTTCTTAATAGAGGTGTCAGGCAGGGACTGAAGTTGTTGAGAACTGGGCTAGCACAAGTCTGAGCCAATATTACATGTACTCTAAGTCATTAAGCCAGAATGTGATTTCTCTGTTTCAGCAGTGCAAAAGAAAGTAGAGTTCTGTCTGTAAAGCACACTGACACAAATCTTCTTTGATGCACTCTTGCTAAATACAGAAAATTACACAAACAGCAATCAAACTGTATTAAAAATTCATACAACTGCATAAATTATGTTGATGCAGATGCCTTTCTTGTTGTGGAACAAAAGCATTTTCACACATCATAGTTACGCATTTAAATTCACTCCTGGTGCAATGTATTCTGTCCATGACATTAAGGGAAACTGCATGTACTACTCACCACTAGGAACAAATTGAGCCTGTTGATTTTCAGTCCTCCAGCTATCTTGAGACCATATCCTTACTTTAAATATATATTGTTAGTGTTTCTAAGTTTGAAGTTATTGTTGACTTGTACAGTGCAGTGAAGGTAAGCTGAGCTAAGGTGAAGAAGACTTTTCATGTACTTTGAATTTAGTACACGCTTTATATTGCATTGCTTGAGTTTTTTATGGTGGGAAATGAGATTTCTATACATGTTAACTTGCAAACCAGGCAAATACTTGTTACGGAAAAAAATGTTGTTCAATTCAAGCTAGTAATTGGCATGTAAACCTAAATCTGTCAGCATTTCAAAGGGTGAAATCCTAAGGAAAAAATGCTGGACTATGGATTATCCATGAGGCCAAGGCATGTTTGTTTGAGACCAAACCTGCATAAGACTTAAAAATACTAGGGTCAACCTCTCTCCTTCAGTTCTTATCTCTTGTTATATTGGCCTTTTGTAAGTGGGAGCTTGAGAGCTGGAAAGTTTTGTAAGAGCTTAGCATACCATTTCTTTTTTCTTTTCTCTCTCACACACAAATTAAAATATGAGAGAATCTAGAATCATCTCAAATGAATGAAGAGCTATAGAGCTCCATAGGGAGCTAATAAATACTTACCAGTGCAGTTGGAGTTTATTGTTATGATTCAATCTCCATATATAGCTAGCAGGCTTTTCAGCTCTTCAGCCTTTATTTTGTCACCTCTTTCCCCCCCCTTACTTCAATTAATTTTATTTTGCTAAAGAGTAGAAGAAAGCTGCCAAGGAATGGGCAATGCCAGGAGACCTGGGCTTTGCCTGCTGACCAGTGTCACACGTCCGTGGACATAAACCAGCTTTAATGACACTGAACAACAGTGAGAACGAGGTTGAGTTGTTCTGCAGATTTATTAGATCAGACTGCCCTTCCTGAGCTGGTAACTTCCACGCTAGGAAATTTTATTTACTTCTACTTTCCTAACTGGTGAGCAGAAGCAGTTGGCATTTTCTGGGTTATTAACGTAGACAAAACTGCTGTATAACTTTGTGAAAGCTACATTAGAAAATCCGACCTCTTTTTTTCCTCAGATCTAATAAAATATACAAACTTGGAAGTTTTTCTTGTATTGAGCTTCTGGGTTTTTTTCTGTGACTGTCTGGTTTTCTGCCTGTCCTCAGTGAACTAAGAACTATTGCTGGACAGCTCTGATTCTTGGCCAGAAATTATAGAACAGGTTATATTTCATTACAGTTGCTGAATGTCAGAACCAAGTTTGCAAAGCCAAGATTTCAGAATTTAGCAAATGCCAAGCTTGAGATCTTAATGTGATCTTCATCAATTTCCTTTGTCTATTTGCCCCAGCATACTGATTTTAATTACTTAGTAGTGTGATAGTAATGGATTGTATATGTCAAGTTCCGTTACTGTCCTTGACATGTGTAGAAAGAGCTTTTGTCTTACCAATGGTGGAAGACGTCTTGGAGGAAAGTTTATTTAGCAGTGAAGAGAAAGTGCTTGTGCATCTTTCTTTTCTGTGGATAGCTTTTTCCTACGAAAGCTTCCCCTAGAAATTTAGAGAGATGTGGAGATGATCTTCAGGAACACAGATGGATGTATAAGTAGGAAGGTTGAAATGGTTGGTTTAGATTGTGTATTAAAACCAGAGTAACAAGATCTTTGCAGTAATGTGAGTTTGTGGTGTAGTTGTGGAAAAATACATAATTGTCATGTTTTTGTTTGTTTTGTTTTTTTTTAAGGAAAAGAAATATACACCTTTGTAATATGTGACAGAATTAGATGAGATCTAAGCTTGGTGTGTACAGTCTCTGATTTTTTTTTTTTGACTGTACATTCTTGTACAACTCACGGTTCTCAGAAGCATATAATTTCTGTCTTTCACCAGAAGGTATAATTAGTCATAGAGTGATTTGGGTTGGAAGGGACTTTAAAGCCCATCTCATTCCAACTCCCTGCCATGGACAGGGACACTTTCCTCTGTCCCAGGTTGTTCCAAGTCCTGTCCAGCCGGCCTTGGGCACTCCCAGGGATCCAGGGGCAGCCACAGCTTCTCTGAGCACCCTGTAGCAGTGCCTCAGAACCCTCAGAGGCATTACTTTCTTCCTGATGTCCAAGCTAAACTTACTCTCAGTGTAAAGCCACTCTCTTGTCCTACCACTGAATGCCCACTGGCCTGCTAAAGAGAAATATCAACGAGGCTATTATCCAAGGTCACAAACCCTGCCAGAAGTGGCCTCCTTTCCCTGGGCCATAATATTTGTCACAGTGTTTCCTTCTGCATCCAGTAAAGGATGGAGATTCTTCTTGGCTCTCTTTTTATGGCTGGCATATTTGTAAAAAACATTTTATGTTGTCTTTTATAGTAGTAGTTTTAAGACTAAGTTCTAGTTGGGCTTTAGCCCTTGCAGTTTTGTCCCTGTGTTAACCTCACAATGCCCTGCAGTCCTCCCCAGTTGTTTGCCCCTTCTTTCAAAGGTGATGCGCTCTCTTTTTTTCCCCCTGAGTTCAAGCCAAAGCTCTCTGATCAGCCAGGCTGATCTTCCTTGCCAGCTCAGCCTGCATTTTCCAAAATGTAAATGTTACGGAAATCCACGCATGCACACACAAAAAAAAGTGAAACAGGCAAAGCCCAAATGAATCTTGACTGTTTCTTTGTTTTAAAACTTAATTTATTTAAAAAACAAACAAACACAAAAGAGGCCGTATTTGGTATTTTTGTGGAAAATAACCAAGCAAGCAAACAAATAACAATGTAATTTCTATAATAAAGCTTGCCACAGATGATAAATATTTATTTAATACACCCTAATTGAATTTTAAGAGTCATTAGTCGATTTTGTCAGCAACATGCTACTATTTTACTCTGCAAGTCCAGTTAATTGAATTTAATTGCTTCAAATTAGGATGAATTCTCAGGTATACTGACAAAATACAATTTAATTTTTAGTTGTTTAAAACATAACTGACTGTAAAATGCCTGTGAAATTCACTTTTCCTGTGCTTCATATGCCACACATACAGACTGATGGATTGCTTTACTGGTTACCAGCAAAATATTTGGACATGATCAGCTTTCACAACTGGAAATTTTCCTATCAGGTGAGTGAAGGGCCTTTCTTCGTCCCATTGCACAAGACTAGGCTACACAGATATTTTCATCTTTTAACAAATTGATTGTCTATCTGGAAAATAGTTCTGACAGGGACATTGCTTTCTTTCTGGGAGTCATTTAAATGGCTGCTTTAGATCAAACTTATTCTTCATATCTACCCCATTACAAGACAGTGGTTTGGAGCTGGGAGGTGCCACTGTTTGTGCAAGTTGTGTTTGGAAAACTGCAATTCCTTCCCTATCTGCACCGCCTAGGATTGAGCTTTTCAATTTCTACTGATTTTTTTTAATTACAAGCTTTGTGTTTTTCAGTGGACCATAAAGTGCTGTTGAATTCATGACATGCACTATGACTCCCTGCTACTCTAGCTGCTCTTTATAACTTCGCTTTAGAAAAATATTTCCTGAGATTTTAAATGCAGTAAATTCATCACTGAGTGATGGGTTTTTTTTTTTTCTTCTCAGTATCATATTTTTTGGATCTCATTTTTTCCCCATCTGGAGTAAGGGGGGGAAAAAAGGCTGCTTTATATGTGCAGCAGCCAGTTTCTAAGAGTGTTACGGACAATTTCTTGTTCATTCCTTCAACTCTTCTTTCTGTTCTCCTGTCATAATATCCACAAGGCGCTGAACAGAACTGGAAGACTAGAATCATATTTTTGGTTAAGATTAAGTTTGATATACATCTGTGGAGTAAGCTAATTTATAAAATCATGGAATATCTTAAGTTGCAAGGGACCCATAAGGATCAAGTCCAACTTCCTGCTCCCCACAGGCCTGCCTGCAGCTCAGCTGTGTGACTGCACAGCGGGAGCTTGGAATTCATGATTTCTGTTGTCCTGTGTGCACAAGGCTGCTAGAAAGACAACTCGATGACAGTGCTTCTTCTGTTTTGAGAAAGTTTGGTTTTGTTTTGAGCAGACTGCATGAGGAGTAGCTTCTCAGAGCACACTAAACTGCCAGAAATTGTATTGGGCATTCCAGAGCATTAAGCATGTACAAAACAGGCCTTTGTCCTGTCCCAGACTGCTCGAATTTCTGGTTAGGCCAAAGTAATGCACAAGGTAAGACCATACCAGTCAGAAGGGTAGGATACACTGATGACTGCTAAAAACATTTACTGTGATCTTGTCCTGTACAGGAAGGTAGAGATAGGAAAGTGAATTGTAGAAAGTAATTGTTATTTTATTACTTTGTAGGACACAAACAGTTTTTAATTTGACTGTGGAACAGTGCTGCTTTATCTTTCATCAAATTAATAGTATAAGTAGAAACATTACTCTGAGAGAGAAGCAATTAATGAACTTCAGGAGATTTTTCTTCATCAAATATCCAGCTGGGTTGTTGGACTATAGGTACAAGTCTTACGTGTAAGAGGAAAGTTTAGCTACATCATTCTTCAGGTTGATGTTTTTGTGGAAGGAAAAAGACTTTGTAGTCTTCTTGAAAACCAATGATTGTTTCTTGTGAAATAGAATTAATCCTAGTTTAAGTCAATGATAGAGGCTGTGCAGGGTTGAAACATGCACATTTGGTGCTTGGTTAGGAGCAAAGCAGAGCCTGAAGATCCCTGTGCAGTGGTTACGGGGAGTTTTGGCAAGGAGTGATGCTAAGGTGCTAACAATCAGCCCTGACTTAACTGCAAAGTATGACAGAAATGCAGCTGATAATTTGATCTTTAAGGTCAATTTTTTCAGGCAAGATTGGATTTTTTTTCTCTTGTTCTTCTTCCTTGTATAATTTGTATATTTGTATAATTTTCCTGTATAATAATGGGAAATTTATATATTTATTTCTCACTTGATTCTTTCCTGAGTATAAAATAATTCAATAATTCTATGTTAGTCTTGTTTTGTTGAATTCTGCCATTCTAATGTTTAAAAAAGAAGTTAATTGCTACGTCAAGGCAATAAAAAGAAAATATTTCAGATGCACTAAATTGGGTGTGAATTAGCATTCACCACTTTAATGGGAATGGTTAATTTTATGCATTGCACAGTTTAGACATTTTGTTAGGTGACTTGTCAGTTGTGATGTGGGTACTTACCCATAGTGTCTGAAACTATGGGCTGTGTCGAGTTGGATCCATTAAACTCCCACAGGAAACGAGGTTCTGTGCAAGACTGGTGCAGGCTTTGGTGTCTTTGGGGAGTTCATCTGCTCATTTTTCATTTTCTCACTCATTCAATACCCTTTGCCATGCATCTCAGAGGTTCTCCAACACTTATACAATAGTCAAAACACTCAACATAATAGACAAATCTTTACACCCTCATGACTGCTATAGTGAGTTTTACTTTGTACTAGTGTTTGTCCTTCTGTCTCTCACCTCTGAGAGCTGCCTTACCTAATTTTGTCCCCTGTGAATGTTCTGTGTAAGCAAACTGCTCTCTTCCTTCCCTCCAGTAGCTTGTGATCTACCCCTCCTCGTCATGCCCTCCTGGAGTCACATAATTAATTAAGCAGTGTTCTTACATAGCTGACTGTAGTGTTTATGCTGTCAAATTTATTGCAATAGCATCTACTGCTGCCTCTTAATACTAATATGAAGAGTGGCAAAGAGAAAATTTGGCTTAGTGAAAAGTGGAAGGGAAGGATGGAAACTATAATAGTCATCAGCATTCCAAAACACATCAGATTGCTCATATATAAAGAACAGATTTTACTTCTGGCTGCAGGTTTTAGAGAGAAGCAGTGGATTAGATTTCTGCAAATCACCACTGTTGGCAGTTTATAGTGGGGCAGGTTACTAGTATTGTGTAACTGCGGTCATTTAATTTTGTGGTACTTTGTGTTCTAGAATACAGCTCAGAAAAGGCATGCAAAATGGAGGAAGCTTTATCTACCTGCTAAGATATTTTTTAGCTGAGAGCTGAGTCCTGCTGCAGAGAGCACTGCTTTCCTTGCAGTCTCTCCCTTTTCATTTTTTAATCTGTATTGAGATCCGGTCCACGTGCTGAACTCAGCATGTGTTCTTGCATCATTTTCATTTGGCCAGGAGTTTCCCTGGCTGCCATTCCCATGGAGAGGATCATACCATCTGTAGGTATATGGCCTCTTTTCCTTTCCCTGTTTCCCAAGTTTCGCTTGTCTGTGCTCACACTAGTGTTACATTTGCTACAGCATTAAAAAAAAAAATACTTAACTAAACAGATTTTTCTCTTCAGAAGTTAATTTTCACAGGATTCTTGCTGAGGTGAAAGTCATGTTCTAAAGAGGAGCATCAATGTTGTTTGTTCCAGTGGTATGGTTATATTGTTATACTAATTCAGATTATTAGAACGCAGAAAGTTATTACACCATAAAGCTTGCTGGCACCTTTTTTGGTCAGTATTGCAAGATTGGATGTGTGAGGGAAGAAAGAAGAGAATGATTCCCCTGGTATCTCATTAGTGCTGAGGTGCATTACTCTGTTTTGCTGTGCTGTCCTCTAATGCTGGACCCATTATTGACATAATCCCAGGTGAGAGCAAAACAGGATTCGAGAATTGTGCGAAATGCCTTCTGACATCTCGGGAGCACAGCTGCGTGGTTGTGTAATGGCTACAGTCTACAAATCTAATGTATGTGTAATGGCTATGTATCACAGCATGACACTAAAGGTAACTTTGTGAATCTTATTTTTACCTGCAACTGCTCTCTCTGAAGAATAGAAATGGTTATTTTTACTGGTATTACCAATCTTCTGTGGGAAAATAAGGTGGCTTCTGTTCTGGTTTTAACACTGCCCAAAAAACACTTTCTTGATTTTTTTTCTAGTTTTTTTAGTAGCTTGTAAATAAGAGTAATTGCAGATCATCCTTCAGCTCTTGGACAGAGAAGTGGCATTTTGTTCAGAATATGTGAAATTTACTGTTAGATGAAATACAAGAAAAGCAACTGTCTGTTTCTTAATTCTACCAAATAAAACTTAATTTTGTTCTGTAGTGGAGGTGTCTTCAGTTTCTATTGAGAGTTGTTCTTTTATGATGGAGAGTTTCTGTCTGCATAGCCATTCAAAGCTGCAATGGGAAGGAATTTTCTTCATGAAACCCATGGTTTTACATGTTGTTGTTTGTGGAATTGTGTATACAAGCACTTCAGAAGGCTGGTCTGTGCTCTTGGCATGGAGGTCTGGCTTTTGCCTTCAGGCTTTGCTCCCAGGGGAGTGACTGGCAGCTGCGTGGTTCAGCAGTGACTCTCTCTATGAGCCATTGCCGTTAGTATTTCTTCCCTAGTAAGCTGAAAGCAGGTAACAGTTGTGACCCAACCTCTTTGGCAGAACAACGACCTGTGAATTGTCCTGGCAAGGAACTGAAAATGAAAGAGGCTGTGTGTGAAATTTGGAAATAGCTAATTCAAGTGATTTTTATTCCTCAAAGGTAAGGTATGGCAGTCTACTGCAAGTACATCTTGCACAAAGAATGGACCAAAGCAGATTTCTTTGCTGTATATTAAAAGCCTGTCCTTTTTTCTGTCCTTTTTATTCCCTTCAAAACCAAATTCTCAGCTGTGATCGTTGGAACACCTGAATAAGTAGAGAATAGTTGGAGAGCTCTTACTTTGTACTGCTGCATCCATCAGAGGAGTTAAACATTATTATTATTTATGTATTAACCCTAGTTGGATTTAGCACAGCAGCATTTTTAATTCGTGAGACTGAGAGACAGTGTCCACAAGTTCTAGAGCCTTCTTAGGCACTAGGCAGAAGCAGACAAGAGCTGCACATACGGTTTTATTCACATATCATAGAGGGCCACCAGCTTCCCTGGACCTTGTCATTTGTTATTCTGTTCTTTGATGCCAGATGCATGCAACGGGATGTTGCCTCTGTTTTTGAGTCAGGCTGTGCCCCAGGAGCAGAGTTCTGTGTCTGTCACATGTATGAATGTATTCAAGTGGTAGGTAGGTTCTGGGAAAAAAGTAAATGTTGCTTGGGCCTCTGAAGAAAGAACCTAGAGAAGGGATTGAGAGACCTGTGTTCTCATCTCTGCTCTGAGGGTAGATACAGGTAGATGTAGGTAGAGGTAGGCTGATACTTTTGGGTTTTGTCATGGTCAAAAGATGGCAAAGATGTTTACCCTCCATGGTAGTACTGGCCAGAATGCTGTAGGAGCACTTCATCTGTAGGAAGGGCCTTTGTTCCCATGTCTCTGTATATTAGGTTTTTGTATATAGATCTGAGTACTTGCAGCTTTCCTTGGCTGGGTGGACTGTGGGAGGGAATGGAAGGACAGAAATATTCTTTAAACAGCTGCTAATTAAATATTGGTAAGAAGAATCTGGTTTGTATTGCTAGGTAAGTTATGTCATTTCTTAGTTATTTTCAGTGGTGCAGCTTATCACATGGATTCTTACCTACATTATCAAATAAATTCCTCCCTACCTACCAATAAGTTTCATTGCTTATGATACCTTTCTCGAAATGAAGAGTAAAATCTAGCTTCCAGCATAACCATTTTGATTAATAGATTCCAGTAGTTGTCAAGTGTGTAATGTGCTGATCTATTCCCATGGAAAGCCAGTGGGGGTTTTGGAAATTAATGTAGTAGTCGTCACTTGCAAAATATTTACAGCAACACGGGAGAAAGAGTAAAGAACTTGATGACTTGATGTTCACGTAAAGCAATTTTAGTTTATATTGTGGTTTCTTTTGCAGGTGAAGAGTCTGCATTTTGCTCATCTGGCTTTCTACAGGAAAAACAACGTGAGTTGTTCTCATTTTTCTTTGTACCAAAGCTGTTCAATAACTAGAGATAGTAATAGCACTTGTTAACTAGCGCAGACCTTGTGATATGTTACACTGAGAAGAGAAATGCATGTGAAGGGATCATGATTCTTTTAAATTTTCTTTTAAATTTAATTATTTTCAACATGGATTATTATAATGTACCAGGAAAGTGCCTGTGACATTATTTAATGCATTAGTGGTAGAGGTAGAGCTTCACTGGAGGGTGAAGCTGCTGGTGTTGTGTGGCTCACACAGGACAGTACAGCATGGCTCCGTTTGGAGGGTAGGAGCCTCCAGTGCTTTGTGCTCTGGACTTCCTTCTCCCATCTCTGCTTAGGGAGGTGCAAGAAGTGTTGCTGTTAAAATTTCTGAGTGCTATAAGAATGAAAAGTAGTGCCAAACCTGGCATTCCTTTGCTGCTGCTGCCCAACTTCATGAGTGTATCTACATGTGGTTCTGCTTTTGATCTTTCTGTGCTTTTGCATTGCTTGCTAAAGAGCAGGAATTGACTTACAGAAGTGTGTGATGTTAATGAGGGTGTTGCCTTTCATCACAGTTCTCTCTGAGGACATTGTCCATTACCTTCCTGGAGTTCGCAGTGGAATGTCAGTTCTTTATTCCTTCAGTTGTTTTCATAAGCACGTGTCACTAGGTGCCAGCCTCTTCTCTTTTGGAAATCATACTTTTCCCATCTGGCCTGGTGTGGTAACTGGAATTGCGGAGCATTTTGAGTTGAGATCCTCAGCTAAACCCCGTGTGTTTCTTCTTCTCCTGACTAATACTACTTCTGCAGTAGTCATTTATAAGATCTGGTAGTGTGTATATGTGTAAGACTCATTCAATGAAGAAACTGTGGAACTTAACACAGCAGCTATCTCATACTGTGATTTTCAGAGTAGGATTGGGCTCAGTGATGCATGCCATTATTTTCCTATAAACAGTACAGTTTGCAAAACTGCATCTGCAGTATATTTACAGTATTCTTTCTCATTTGTTAATAGAAAGCATATGTCACAGCCTTCATGTGAACATATTTCTTATGACGGATTTGTCGTTATAAAGGGCTCGCAATAGTGCAGCAGATGGCAGGAAACGGCATCGTTTATCATGAGAGCATGATAATGGAAATAGCTGTTTTCTTTTGGGACTATCACCACTTCATGCTTTGCAGCCAACACAAGTTCTCTTTTTTTTCTCCTCTAAATCTCTCCCTAACTAACATGGCAAAATATTAAGGACATTTGAAATGCTCTGTGTTAAAAAAAACAAAAACATGACCTGTCTTGATTCTTGGAATGGGTACAAACTTTACCTTATGATCTCAGAAGTTTAAGCAATTCTCTTCTCCTAAATTCAAGGGACAAAGTTATTTTTTTGGTCATGTATCAAGCCCATGCCTTTCATGCCTGCTTTCAGGTGTTGAATAACTCAACATTTTTTCCTTTCACCTGGCTTTCTTTTGGTGGCAATCTTGAGATCTGATGTGCTGGAACACATGTGAAGAGACTCAGCAACGAGCTGGAGATGCAGAACTTGCTTAGTGTCTCTCTGAATCACTGGTGAACGTATATTGTTCTGTTTGTCTACAGGATTTCCTGTGAGCAGAACTTTCTATCTTGAAATTAGAAACGTATCTTATCTCCATAGCTGTCTGTAAAAGATGTAACAGACAAAAATTTATATGACTAATATGTCTCTTTTCCTTTCAGGTGAATTATATAGAACCTCTTTAAGGAAACAAAGGTTCCCTGCACAAGGCAGTATTGAAATACATGAGGATAATGAGGTGAGATTGGTTTTTTTTAAAGAAGCTATGCTGATTTTCGAGGAGTAGACATGTAAAAATACTCTAATGTTGTGTTATGCAATTGTCAACTCACCTGATGGCTTAGTGTGTTTTTCCCTTGTTTAGTAGGTGCACATGAAATCACTGAAAATCATCACAAGATTTTTAGACCTTGCATACTTAGGTGGAAATAGGAATCAGTTTTCTGAAGCGAAATTGTTACGTCTGCTTAGTACTTGACTGGAAACACAGGTTTTATGAGGCAGATTCAGCAGCAGTCATGAATTTGATAATAACAGAATTGCCTTTTTTTAGAAGCAGGAAAGAATTTCAACATGGGGTCCTTCCAGAAAACTGATTAAGGTCCTCTGTCCACACATAGGACAGGTAATGGAAATGTCTACTTTACTATTTTTTAAGAACTCAGTCCTACAGCCCCCTTAAAATGATGACAGTGATTGATGTTATCATTCAGATGTCCAGTTGATTTAGCCCTTGAGCACCTTGTCTAAATCACGGCTGAGCTACTGCTGAGAGACAAAATAATTTTATTCCGTTTGAGTCTTCCTGTGAACGATGCCAGTTAAATCCAGCTGAGAGTCTTCTCATACCAGTGACTTCAGCAGTATTGACCCACTTGAATTTTTCCTTTTTGAATCTTTCAGTTCCACCAACTATTCAGCAGTGCTGCTTATTTAGAAGCAGACATTGTCCATGGAAGGAACTGTGTTTAGCTTTTAAAAGGAATTAAATTTCTCTTCTGCAAACTGGAATGAAACTTTATGGAGAAGGAAATTGTAAATTAGTGCGTGGAAAAGTGGAACCTGAAAAATGCTCATATGATTCTCCTGTATTTAAGCAGATAAAAATGCCTTCACAATGAATGCTTCTACTGGATACTAAAATTCATAGGCTGCACAGAGATAGTGGAACAATCTACAATTCTCTCATTTTCAGCCATTTCTCTGTCACTTTAGCACCAAGTGCTAAAGTTACCCATTTCCCTTCATTCTGGAACTTAAGAATAAACTGTCCAGAACATTGCCTGATTCTGAGTAAATTACCCAATCTAGCGTTTAATGATCCTCAGACAAAAAAAAAACCATTGCTGTTGTTTTTGCAGTGTGTTCATATTTGTTCAGGAACTAAAAATCTTCAGGAATATAATCCAAAGTGAAGAAGAAAATAGCAGTCAAGATTACCAACAAAAATTCTAATAATTTAATGTATTACCGAGTTCTTGCAGTGCACCTGAGTATCAAGGGGTAAAGAGGGAAAACAAGGTGAAATTGTGAAACATTCAAAATACCTTTCCAGTTTCAAGTAGGAAATATCTTGGTTATTCTACAAAACATGCTGATTATTTTCCATTTATGTACCTGCTCACATACTCAGAAATTTGTTTGTGAGTTTTATGGGTTTCAGCAATGATGCATTTTTTTACTTTTTGAGTAAGCGTCTTTCATTTTAATAAGAAGCTACCAGTCTCAAAAGTCTGAGATAACTGTATCATCTGCTTTTGCTGAATGTTTTCATCGGCAGAGAAATTTGTCCTTTTTGGTCTTGTAATAATTTGAATAAGAACCTTGTCAGTAAATGAAGCAATCACTAGGATAACTAGATAGATGATTGCTTATGCTGCCTGTGGAGGTTGGAATTTTTCTCCAGTCCCAGAGTATTTAAAGTAGTTTCTGATGTACACAAAGCTGTCTTAATCTTTGTTGATCTGAAACCTACATCTGTGCTGCACAGGGTTTGTGTCAGAGCACAGTGGGCTCTATGTGATTCAGACATACTTGAATTAAATGAAGCCCAGGACATGCGCATGTGCACACAACATGCCCCCCACCCACTCCAGTGAAAGCAAATATCACAGAATTATCACAGTGGGGTTGTGAGGGAAAAAAAAATCACTGCTAATGTTGGTACCACGTAAACTAACAAAGTCCATAAAAATGCCTCCTCCTTTCCTATTTTGTGTTTTTCTCACAGGAAGGAGTTCAACACCAGAACTGCAAAACTCATGTATTAATTTTGATCCTACATGGGGGGAACATATTAGACACTGGAAGTGGAGACCACAGCAGCAAGTTGGCAGACATCAACACCTTCAGTTCTGTGTTTGAGAAAGTGACCCGAGCCCATTTCCCTGCCTCTTTGGGCCACATCTTAATGAGACTTGTTCCCTGCCCAGCAATCTGTTCAGCAGCTTTCTCTCTTGTTTCCAGGTAAGTTGATTTGCATTCCCTGGTGTTTGGTTATGCATTGTGGTTTTGAATTATTTTTTGTGACCAATATATTCCATAATGAAATTTTGTGAATCATTCCTAATCTTTTGCTGACTGTAAAACTTCTAGCAATCTTCATCCTTTTCTAAAGTGGAAGAATTTGTTTTAAAAAATATTTTTACTGGATGTATCCACTTCAGTAGCTGCTCTTCCTCAGCTGCTTTTTCAGTCTTGAAATTCACTCATTGAATGAGAGTATGTTTTCAAGTAAGATTACTTTCTGTGACATAAATATTCTCTTCTACAAGTGCAAACCAATATTAACTGCTGAACTCTTGTGAGAGGAGGAGAGAGTAAGATTTTCTTGATTTCTGTTTTTCTAAGCAGAGAGACGCTTTTCTTTGTTTTGTCGTCAGCTTCCCTAAGTGATGGTTGCTTTTAGAGTCTTTTTTGTTGCAGGTTAGTGTCCAGAGTTACATTTGAAGTGCATGTAGAGCAAAAAACCCTGCGGAAGAGTTGAGGAGGTAATAGAGCAGTAATGCCTTGGGATTTTTAGGGAGTTGAATTCTCTGAGAAGATCATCCTTCCTGTGTTTGCTCATTGTGAACTGCAGTAGCCCAATCCATTTCTGTTTTCTGTTTCTCTAATGCTGTGAGCTGCCTCTTGCAGTTTTCCTGATGATAACCTGTCCTTTTCTAGCCTAAATCCCTATAGCTATGATGAGAGCTGTCTCAGCAGCAGTGAAGACCACATCCCACTGGCTGCCTTGCCTTTGCTGGCTGTTTCATCTCCTCAATACCAGGATGCAGTTGCCATGGTGATCAGTAGAGCAAATCAAGTTTACAATGAGTTTCTCAAATCTACTGATGGGGCTGGTTTTAATGGACAGGTAGGACTGTTTTCTCACATCAAAGTAGTATTTCTTCAGAGCAAGGCTGTTTCTTTTTCAGCCATTGAGTTGAGGGGTTTGAGTAATGAGTGTGGGACACTACAAATATGATGAATGAATGTTAGCATGAGATCAGCTACACAAAATGCCTTCTCAGTGTCCAGCACAAGACAGGCACTTCTGGAATCCTGTGCACTCTTGCGTGGATTTACTCAGCTGGTGGAAGGTTATGTACATTCTCCCACAAACATTTTGACTCCTAACCTCTTACTTTGCTGTGGTACGGTAAGGGGGGTACATAGGGAGCAAGTGTGCCAGCCTGAGACTAATGATCATCTCTGTTAACGAGTTCTTCAGACACAGCTGATGGAAAAATTGAGACACCTTTAAGATCCTAAGAAATCCAGTACTGAGCTGTTATTTCTTCTTTGCCTCTGTCAGTATAGTAATAAAGCAAATGACAGTAACAAAACATAAAAGACAAATATTCAGTTGCTAGCAGTGGTGCAGATTTCCTGTCTAACTCTGGGGAAATAATGCGATTTTTCTGACCTGCCCATCAATGAAGTCACCTACAGGTTTCTTTCAGCTGACAGTACCTGTCAGTTACTGTCCCACTTCACCATCTTTAGTCTACAACACCTTCTACTTCACACAGAAATATGATATTGATACCCTGTATGAGTTACTGATATTATTTTGTAATGAGGCCATCTACAGTGGCCAGAAACATGCACTTCCTTTAAGTACAGTGACTGCCACACTTCAGAAAAAGAAAGAAAATACACATAATATAGAGTACAGTGTAAACTTTGAAGGGAAGCATGTGTCTTATTACACAAATTCTTTTCCATGGCACTAATAAGATTATGCCATGATATATCAGTATTTTTAGACTAAAATTTGGTTGGAAGCCAGTTTTACTGCGCATAGTAAACTGCTCTTTGTTAAAGCATAAAACCAGCCCAGTTGTAGTGGCAGTGACAGAGCATTATGAAAGGTGAAATTATGTAAAGAAGAATGGTACCAGTTACAGAAATTATATGAAAATTTTCTCAATAGAACTTTAGATTTTTTTCTTTGTCAAAGCTACAAAAAAATCTCACTGTTGTCGTATATGAAGTAAATGCAGTATTGTGATGCCTTGATGCTTTCTGTCTCTTTTAAAAACTTGCTACATCTCAAAAAAAAAATCTTTTTTTTCAGGTGTGTCTTATAGGTGACTGCATTGGAGGAATTTTGGGCTTTGATGCCATCTGCTATAATTCTAATACAACTTACGAGAGTCAGAACACTAGCAGGAGAGGAAGCATCAGCAGCATCCAGGTGAAGAGAAAAAAATATATACAGCTGAAATTCTATAGATTAATTCCATGGAGGAAATTAGCTCCATATAAGCCAGAAGAAATGTAAGGATTTGGTAAATTACCATGATAGAATGGGATTCTGCCCATGTATCAAAAATTTGCTGTTAAAAATTAAGTTGTCAGCTTCAGTTTTATGATATACAGAAATCGGTAGTGAAGGCTTTATCTGTTAGCCTTTAAAGTAGGGTTACCAATTGCTCTATATTCTATCCCTGACTGTAGCTGCAAACATGTCCTTGCTCAGAAGTCTCTGCCATTTTTGCCAAAATATTTTCTTTAGTTCTTTCGTTCTTTCTTTCATTCTTTCTTTTGTTCTTTCTTCTTTTCACCTGAGGGCTGGAATTCCTTATGTTACTGCCTGGAGATAGTCTAGCATTAAGACATACTACGAGTAAGTTTCAGTGATTAGGGACAGTGCCTCTTTCTTAAGAAATGCAAATCACCTGGGAATCTGTGAAATGACCACCAAGTGTTATACAAGTGCTGCATTTGCAGGGAAGAGAGGATACATTCCATCTGTGATCCAGGAAAGATTTTATGGTAGTAAAAGTACAAGTTTTTAAAGTAATGCTAGCATGTAACCTTCATCGTATGCATCCAGTGGCATTTATTTTGAAAAGCAGCATCTGCAGCACGAGGGAGAATGCTGGTGCAAGCTGGAGAAGTGCTGGAGGAAATGAAAAATAATTAAATAATGAACAATAAATAAATAATCTTAAGGGTATGGTACCACTGGTCTCCTCTTGCATCCTGCAAAGGTAACATTTTCAAAAAATCAGATCCTATATCCATGGAACATGACAAGCATAATCATTAATGTTGTAATGTGCACTTTATGCACTCGGGCAAGACCCCTTCTGATTACCTTATGATATTTGTAGTTCTCCAAGAATGATGAGGTCATGAGGGATAAAGCTTTTGCTACTCCTTTTCTGTAACTCCTTTCTACGCCTTGCACCCCTCTCCACCCTTAAACTCCTGATTGTCCTTCTGGCTTTTAGGCTATTATCTTGAATGGAAATTTAGTCTTCACCTCTTTCCTTCTACTGCAAAGAGAAATTTTTAATCCCTTCTACCCTTTGTTGGATAAAGTGAGGTCATATCTATAAATGCAGGCATTTCATATAAGCTCTTTTGTATTTTGTTATCTAAGTCTTCTCTTTGCTCTGTTCATTTTCTGCAGGATAATCCACTCTTAGCAGAGGACTCCAGTCTGGGTGACAGCAAACACCTGAGCAAAAGCAATATTGACATCTCGGGAATCGTGGAGGATGAGAAGCAAAGGCCGCCACTGCCTAGGAAACAGAGTGACTCATCCACTTATGACTGTGATACCATAACCCAGCATCATGCATTCCTGTCCAGGTAACCAGTGCTCTGTGACTGAGTAGAAGAAATGGGCTTGTCATTGAAAGGAGCCTGTTAGCGAGAGAGGCATTGTTATTGTTTGTGGTTTGTTTCTGGAGGTTTGCTTAAAGTTCTTGTCTATTCCCTCAAAGAAAACTATGGATTTAGTGGGTCTAGTATGAACATATTCACATCTGGAGAGCTTTTTTTTAATTTAAACTTCATTCGGTTATGAGGGTTTTGAACATACAAAAATGAATGCACCAAGTTCTGTTTCTTCAGTACAGCCCAGTCAAAACAAGATGGATGAATATTGTAAAATTGTAAATTTCTGTTGCCTATTTCTTTCTAACGATCTCTCTGACCTCACTTTCAGGACATTTATTATTCTCTAGTGAGATAATTGCTTTAGGTGCTCCCATTGGTCTATGAGCTATTCAGATCAGCTTTGAAACAACAACAAAAAAAAACACCCTGCATAAACATTCGGCTTGCATGAGGAAGGGATTGAGGGGAGAAGTTAGCTTAGTTTTCCTTTATCCTGAGAAACCTGAAATACACAGGATGGGAGCATAAATGTTCCCTTTGTCTCATTGTTTCTGCCTGTTCTAAGCTATTTGAGTTTGTACTTAACCTGAGTTATTTGGGCTTTTGTTTCCTCTGTCTATCGTCCTATTTCCTTTATTTCATTGTGAGTGATGCAGAGGAGGAAGTCTTACTGTGTGTTGAAGTTTCAGTACTGCTAGAGTTGAGTATAGTGCAGACTTGCTACCGTGCTTTATTTCAAGTCTGGTATTTTTCCTAGTGGCAGATTAAGGTAATTCTATGGGTAATTCTATTCTATTCTAGCTTTGTCTGAATGTCCTTTGCTTTGTTTTTGTTGACTGTTCTGTATTCATTTTGAAACCATTGCATTTTCTGGATATCTATGTGTTGTAGAATTTTTTCCCCTCTGAGACAGAATGGTTGTTTTTCTCTTTCTGCAGCTGAAAACATGAAGATGTTTTTGGTCAGTCACTTTTAGGTTTTTTTAATAGGAGAAATACTGTGTTATGTTTAAAGCAGTAAAATTCAATATTCATAGTCCTTGCAAAACTTTACCGAGTGTTCTGTAGAATCATTCCAGGAAACTCTTGTGTGTTGAAGGTAATAAATTTACTGAACAGCCTCACTGAAAATAATGGCTGCTATACTGCAATATCATTTTACAGTTTTAAGGTGTATAACTTGGATCTAAATGCCAGTGCCAGAGCTTTCTAAGCATCCTGTTTCAGGAGTGTTCTTTTTTTTCTGAATGCTGTCTTTATTATTTTTGATTCAGTATTTTCTTTGTTCAGCATCCACTCAAGTGTATTGAAAGATGGTCCAGACCTTCCTCCTGTGGATTCCAGTCTCTCAGAAGTGAATCTGGGCCGATTTGAATTTGAGGTGTCTGATTTCTTCCTTTTTGGATCACCGCTTGGTTTGGTGCTGGCCATGAGGAGCACTGTTCTGCCTGGTCTGGATGGTAAGCTCTCCTTGGCATTAAAATATAGGATGTGTAATGACCTTTGTAAACAAAGAGGCTCACACAAAAAGGAGGTCAATAAAGGAGCCTAGTTAAAGTCAGGGAGTGAAATAAGTTTCTTCCTTTAAGAGATGGGAGTGTTAATGCAGGTAGGTACTGAGGTGATGAAGATTGTTCCAGGGATGCCACTGCTCACTTAAAAATATGTGTACCATGTTTTCTGTTAATCATATATCCCATGTCATACATCACGAAGCTCCCACTTCACCAAAGATCAGTCCTTGGAAACAATACCAAAAATAACATCTTTGCTTGGTTCAGCATTACCTCTTATTCGTTTTTGGCTTCACGGGTGGATTTGGCCCTTGGGTGTGTTGCTTGTGAGCTATTCTTCCTCTCTAGTAACAGAACCTAGTGATCAGACACAGAGAGGATTTTTTTAGTTTTATTTCTAAAGCATCTGGATTTTTAGTGTTTTCCAGTTAAAAGCTTAGTTTACTTTTCATTATCCAGCACATGCTTTGTCTCTTTTCATGGTATGAGCCCCAGATAGCACAGCATCTTGTGGGAAATGATGCATTCGTTTATCAGGTGAGGGAGAAAATTTGTTGCAATATTGAGAAGAGACAACAATTCAGAACTCCAAGGGTTTTTTTTTCCTAGCCAGTAATCCTTTCCCCAGTCTCTGCTCTGCTCTCCAAACACTTTGACAGGAAAATTTCGTGTTAATTACTAGTATTTTGAACTATTTTCTTCAAATTAGCTCTCACTTCCATCCTTCCTCTGGTATCCTGAAAAGGAGAATATGCTTTGAGAACAGCTCAACTGATGGGCATTTCAAACACATTCTGAGGTGAGCAGTGTCTACTTGAAGCATAATTAGTCTTTAGAGTGCATATGATAAAATAATCCCATTTTAAACTGATAATTGTGACACAGTTGAGAGGAAAACAGACAAATTGAAACCTCTCATGCACACAGTTGGAAATTAGTTGAGAAGAGCCAGGTGCCTTCTTTACTGAAATTAAAGTTAGAAAGCTACCTTTAGAAAGAAATGTAACAAGTAAAATTCAGATGTGTTTATTTATTTGTTTTGCTAGAATCAGTTTTTATAATATAAGGGAAGGTTCTGCAGTCCCCTAGGTTTAAGTCCTCTGGATGTCACAAGCCCATCAGACCATTTTGCTGGTAAATATTTCAAATGCTGAGAATCACAGCTATAATGCGCAATAATATATTTACAAGATTTTAAACTTCTTTTTCCTTCCTTGCTTCCATCTGTTTATCTTCTGCTGCTCTTCACATTTCCTGTGTGCCTGCATCTCAGATTGTGATGTCTCTGTAAACTCCTGTGCAGTGAAGTGTTCTTTACATATGAAATAGGAAACAATTCAGTTAAATTTCTTTTGGCCAGGTGTGTGCTAATCTGGAGAAGACCATATTAACCATGTTTCTGTGTAGACTGCTTGAAAATTGTGAAGCAATTGTGAATACTGACCTCTCTCACTGTGTCGTTCTCATCCAAGTATGCCAGGTCCGACCAGCCTGCAGCCAAGTGTACAGCTTCTTTCACTCTGCTGACCCCTCTGCCTGCAGACTTGAACCATTGTTGGAGAAAAGATTCCATCTTCTTCCTCCATTCAGTGTCCCACGGTACCAGAGATACCCTCTAGGGGATGGAAGATCTCACCAGTTAGGTACAATGCCTCTTTTCATAGCTCTCTTTGCCTGTTGTTCTCTTTAGTGTTCCCTTCTTACAGCAACTCAAGAGAATTTGAATGACAATGTGCTAGCATGCTAAAAACAAATCAGCTAGGACTGAGAAGCACAGACATACTTAGCAAGTGTGGAACCAAAGAAGATTAGTAAGAAAAAATTATTCTTATGCATGAGGTTTGTGTTACAAGTTGCATTAAAGAGGAGTTGGAAGGTGATACTGCTGTTCTAGTTGAAGTGTCACTTGGAAAATTCCATGTCTTTGACTATAATTTTAAACAATTTATTTTTTCAATTAGTTGACATTTGCCTAGATCTTCACATGTTGTTTCTTTGGGTCACTTGTGGTTGGTTTGTTGTAGATATCTACTAGGACAAATCAGAGCTCTGAGCAGTCTTGATTGCTCTTCTCCTAGGTGGGCTACTAAATGATATTTAGGTTGGTAATAAAGATTTGAATCCAGGAAAAAAAACCCAAAGTAGATTGATTTCTGGGGAAGAAAGAGGAAGGGGTGGATGAGCTAGATGCTAGTAGAAGGAATTGTGGTTTTTTATTTTATAGAAAACAAGAAAATTATACAGGCATGAAGTATCTTTGGCTTGTCATGTTATGCAAAAAAGGACATTTTGCTAATGTCAGAAGGAGGACGGGAGAAGTATCACAGACTCCCAGGGCTGTGCATTCTTCTCAGAAAATTACTTTAAAATTAGTAGGATTGAGTGTGAAGTAAAATAACATCCCAGCATCACTACCCAGTTTGGAAGATCCTGGCGAAAAGCACCCAACTGCTATTGCACGTTCATGGCAGTAGGGTGTGTGCTTTCCCCATATAGTCGTGCTGAGACATGCTGTTCTCACTTCGAAGGGGAAAGTTTCATCCATGAGCATTGAATATATTATTATTCAGGAAAGTGCTCATTAGCCCTGTATTTAAAAATAAATTAATAAATAAACAAATAAGACATATACGCAAATACTAGTTTGAAAACCCTGGTGTGCCTCCCTTTTTTTTTAATGTTATTTTCATTTTGGTAACCTGCAGGTGATGCTCTCCACAATCACAGTGGGCTGTTCCTTGAGAATAGCTCTTTGA
Organism: Turdus rufiventris; assembly: GCA_013186435.1. Taxonomy (NCBI): domain Eukaryota; kingdom Metazoa; phylum Chordata; class Aves; order Passeriformes; family Turdidae; genus Turdus; species Turdus rufiventris. The sequence continues at coordinate 58,122 of PYHW01010384.1, read as the reverse complement.
ACATACGTTTCTCTCAGGAGAGTCCTGAATCTCCAAATACATCTGATCAACCACAGGGGAAAACAAGAAAGTTGAGCTTGGGCAGCACAAACAGTGAAAACTCCGGGTCAACTGAAAGCTTGCCATCAGCCTGCCTCACCAACAGTGAGTGAAGCCTGGTGCCCTGCGCCATTGGATATGGCAACAGCCTTTCCCTTCACATTGCTTCTGGGAAAAAGTTGATTATGAAAAGAAAAGATATCTGTTTGGAATTTGGGAAGAATGAGAATAGCCTGTTTCTGCCATTTTACATCATATAAGTTATCTTTCTTTTCTGTTTGTAATTAGATAGATAAAGTAATAGAAAAGGAGACACAATTTTATATTAAGGTGCCGCTCATAAATAGCCACAAGGGTTTCATTGTAACAGGGGTTTATGATCATGTTCCAGGGGTGAAGCAGTATAGGTAGATAAGATTAATAAGATTACTAAGGTAATTAAAGTGCTATAAATAATTATATTGTCCTGCTGTAGGCCATAGTACATGTGTGTGTATCTGTCTATCTGTCTATCTCAATATTTGCTTCACTGTTTGAGAGGCATTTGCAATTCTTACCCTAAAACATGATCATAAAAGTACTAGTCTTCCACTGTACATTTTCTGTGGACCAGAAGGCAGTGGAGATTATGCTGAGGTCATTTCTGATTTCCAAAACTTGGACCCCGAAAACTCTTTAGATGGCAGGCAGTTAAGTGATGATGCAGTCAGTAAAAATAGTACTTTCATGAATGACAGATATCTTTAAAGACTCCAGATGTCAAGATGAGGAAAGCAGAAAACTTAATTCCATTATCCAGCTTTAAAATGAAGACAACAAGAAATGTATTGATGTAGAAATTTGTGCTATTTTGTTTGTTTCGCTTTTTGTAGTTACTGCAAAGTGGTGGGGAACAAAACGAATAGATTATGCCTTGTATTGTCCAGATGTGCTGACAGCCTTTCCAACGGTGGCCCTGCCACATCTCTTTCATGCTAGCTACTGGGAGTCAACAGATGTTGTGGCCTTCATCTTAAGACAGGTAATTGATGAGTTTTTTTCTCTCTGAAACAGAGAACCTTGTGATTGTTAATTTTCCAAGGATGTCTTTTAATCTTTAAATCAGTTAGATGGCTGTGTATGCATCACATACGAGTACATGTAGGACTGACACATCTGGATTTATTGGAGAGATAAAGGGGACAGTGAGCCCACCATTAGCACTGCTGACTTTGTGACCAGTAATATTGTATTCTTAGGCACACCTCACCCCTCCCATGCCCCAGTCTAACCCTGTACTATATATTAATTTTGTCCTGGTTTTGAAGGAATAGGCTATTTCCAGCCTTACATAATTATATATTTCCCTATTAAGTATCAAATCACTAGCATGTATCTGACAGTATACCAGTTTGAATGTACTGCTTCCATGAGAAAGCTGAGTCTCTCCTTTACAGGAGACTTTCCTAGCCTTGTATGTGCATTACAGCTTTTAGAATTTAATAAGACTTCAAAGCACTTAGAACATGTCTGTGAAGCAGTATGTAAGCTTACAGCACTGCATAAAGGATTGGTTAGTTCCAGTACAGTCTGGACCTTCTGTCCTTGTTGGGGGTTAAGATTAAGACTAATAGCTCCTGAATGCCCTATGGGTGCATATATTGCCTGCACATTATCTCCAGTGAATAGAATTTATGCCAATTTGTTAAAAAAACATGCTTACTTCTCTTGTACATTACTGTGATTTGTTGCAAGCCAGCTGATTGCTGACTCTGATGGCAGCATGATTTTACTCAAGGGACTTCATGTAAGGCATCTTTTAAAATGGGTCTAGACCACTCTTCTAGCAAGGGCACCAAGACTGTAAAACTTCAGCACAGAAAACCAGCTGTTGAACTTGAAAAATTTGCTGATCTGTTTCTCATTCAAAAAAGCTATTTGGGATTGCAGGTATAACCCACAGATTTCAGTGAGACAGGGCTTCTGGTTTCAGTTGAAATGTGGCATAACCCACACCCAGATTCTGAATTTTGTGGGTTGTGTCCTGAAATCTGAGTTGGATGTGCAAGTTTCTTGGTAAGTGGATGATATTTAGGTTGTAAGAATGTGTATGACATAAAAGGCTTCTGTATGTTCATAAGCTGGACTTCAGTGGGTCCTTTTGAGTCCCTGCCTATCACCTACTGCAGCAGCAATGCCCAAAAGGGATAAGAAATATTCTCTCTGAGTAGATGTGTAGAAAATTGATACATATGAAGTCAGGGATCTGACGTCTGCTTCGTAAAGGACCTTAAATGCTTCTGTGGTTTTAAGCTGCTTTACTGACTTTGCAGGCCATAGTGAAGACTGTCACTTGGTACTATCCTAATGTTTTCCCCATTTTCTCTGGAGGAATGTGCAGGCTTCTGTGAAAAATGAAAAAGCTGTTCAATAAGTGTTTGAGATTAAGTGTTGGCCAACAGAGTGAAAGTAGTTTGTCTGTCTGTGGCGTTAGTGTGAACATATGGTTTTACCTTTCTCTACTTCCTTTGTGCTTCTGGCTCTGCAGTGTCACTCATCTGGGGCACCAGTGTATTTCTCTTTCTTTGCCAAGTACCAGGCCACTTTATTAAAATACTAATATTTCAGGTGATGAGGTATGAAAATGTAAATTTCAAGGAAAATGAAAACCTGGATCCAGAAACACTAAGTCTATCCAATCCACGAGAAAAATGGCTACGCAAAAGGACACATGTCAAATTGAGGGTAAGTTTAACTCTGACTACATATGGCAGCTGTGGAACATGGGTTTGGCAGAAATTTAAATGGAGTTTTATCTCCCGGAGTAAGAGTTTACATAACTGAATATCACTAAAGAGCTGGAAACTGTTGACTTAATCCAGAGACAGTCAGATTAGTAGTTAGAGAATGTGAGCAATTTCATCTTAATTTATCACTTCATGTTGGGAGAAAGTGTATTTCTTTCTTTAAATAACAGACAAACCCTAAGTTTCCATTATGCAGAGGTTCTTTTATGCTAGACAAATCCACAGGCCAAAAATATTTCCTCATTTCTTCAGGTACTAAGTCAGTTAGTAATATCAGTTAAAATGCCTGTACCCTGCACATAAAGATGTGGCTCTATGACACCACTGCAAGTGAAAAAGAATTGGCTTTCCTGTTCTCTCTTATTTGGTTGTCTTGAGCACTCTCTCTAGAAGGTCTGTTCGGGAACCCACCATTATTGGAAATCAGGCTCCAGCTGAAATGGGTTTGCAGTGCACTTGATGTACCTCAGTGACGCAGAAACATAGTCCTGGACAGTGTATCTGTTCATAACAAAACAGAGACAGCAGCCTCGTGACTAAAACAAACAGCACCTTTCCCATCTTCTGCTCTTTTTTCAGAATGTGACTGCTAATCACCGAGCTAATGATGTCATTGCCGCAGAAGATGGTCCTCAGGTACTAGTTGGGCGCTTTATGTATGGACCTCTGGACATGGTGGCTTTAACAGGTGAAAAGGTGAAGTCTGAGTAGTCAATTTTCTTACTTTTAGTAGAAACAGTTGTTAAAGGTAGGACACGTGTACAGTGTCAGAGAAAGCCTTACAGTGAGGGGAAATACGTCACTAGCCCCCTACTACTTCAGCAAAAATATGCTGTAAAAGTGGGCTTTCCTGATAGCTGACCTTTTCCTGAGATCTCATCTCTCTAACCTGGTTATGGCTATCTCCTTTGGTTAGTGGTGAGCGCGCAGTGGTTTCTAAACCTGCCATCCAGCTGTAGCACATACTGGAGACAATTAACTGTCCAAGGAAGTAGAAAAAAGAATTTTATAGTAGTTAACAAAGCACTAAAAGAAAATCATGTATGATGCCATGCAGATACAAGAACTAGATGAAAGAATAGGCATTCTAGAGGGTAGGTGGCTGCTGTACCTTACACATGGGCAAGTAAAGATTAGTTTTAGAAATTAGTAGTACTGTGACACAGCTTAAATCCTAAAGCTGCCTGCAGAAGCCAGGCTTACGGCTAATAAAACCAAGCATCAAGTGAACCCATTTGTTCATATTCACTGAGATTGCGAGATTTTCTGTGCAAATTAAGAGAGCAATGCTGCTGAGCTGAGGGCAAAACTGAAGTGTGAAGTGTGGAGGCTTTACTTGTCCTGATTCAGGTCTAGCAAAATATTTAATGTCCTTTATGTTAATTTTGATTAAATATTTCAGTTGAAGAAAACCATATTGTGAAATCTTTTGAGAATTTGAAGTGTTTTGGTAGTAGATGAGGTTATGATATGAGAAAGATTTTTGTCTCAATAACCAGATGAAATTTTATATTGTGTGAAAAGGTAATACAGCTATGCAAGATAATATTGTCTTTGTCCTAGTTTAGGGTTTCTCCCAAATTTCTGACTTGTATATCTATGTTTGACATGTGCTAAGATCAGGGCTTTAAATTATGAAGCCAATAAATTATGAAGGCAATAAGCTTTTGTATTGTATGTTAGAAAGCATTTACTTACTGAGAGGACTCTCTCTGAAGTTCTTACTGAGTCATGAGGTACCTTCAGACTTCCTTGTATACTACCAGCTATGGTTGGAGATACTGATATTATCTAGGCTTGGCAGGCCTTGTAAATCGGGGGTGTTTTATTGACTCTCACACTAGATTACTGTTTCATTGGTTTTGCAGGTGGATATCTTCATAATGACTGAGCCATCTTCGGGTAGGTGGGTGTATTTTGATACAGAGATATCCAACAGCAGTGGACGAATATCCTACAATATACCTGAGCAGAAGAGATTGAAAGTTGGTGTGTATCCCATCAAAATGGTGGTCAGGTAATAACTCCAAGCTGAAACTAAAGCTGTGATGGCTTGTTGTGATCAGGAAGGAACTTCAAAACTGAGTTAAAACTTCATTTGAATCTTTGCTTGGGAGATTAAATTAATACAGTGAATTTAGCTGAAATAGAATGTGGTGTTATCCAGCAGGTAAGTCCAAAATCAGCTTACAATCCTATGTAGTGCTACTTGAAGAGGAGAAAATGTTTTACCTCACTTTAATAAAAAAAGGCAGTCAGTTCAAGAAAAATAGTTACTGATACACAAATAAAACTATATTCAAAAATGAAGCTTTACAGTGCAGGAGTAAGTTTAAAGAGGAACAAAATAAATTGTCCTGTCTTCGTTCGTTAGGCTGTGAGCACCTATTGTAAAAATCTTCCATCACCAGCCATAAATGTGGTCTTTAGATTACAGGTTTTAGGGAACATGAAGTGGGAGGATGGGAAGAGCTTTGGATTTCCTTGTCATTTATCCATTTTTTAATATCCAATTCTCTTGGGAAAAATGCATCATAAGGAAATGGTTTTCATCTGTCTTTCCATGAGAAGAGTAATTTATGTCAGCATTGTTTTTTCGTCGGTTGTTTTTGTTTGGTTTTTTTGTTTGTTTGCTTTGTTTGTTTGTTGCTTTAAGTTTTGGTTTTTCACCTTTCTTAACTGGCATTCCCATTGCAATTTGCAAGGATAAAGGGTGGCTAATGCTAATATTGCCAACTGTTAAGCTTATGGAGAACGTTTGAGTAGTAGTTTGAGTATTTCAAGCAGGTTTGCAGGGGTTTTTAAAATTCTTTTAGTTATTTGTACGTATGTGATTTTTTATTAAGATCAACTTCCAAATTTCTCTTTGGAAAACTACTTCCTAAAAGTGTAAGTTTCAGTTGTCCCACATAAGACTGAAATCAGATGCCATATTTGACAGTGATTTTTAGAGCTGTAGGTCCAGACAGATCTAATTTGAAATCTTAACTGGAATGTGCAGAAAATACATTCTATAATTTTGTTTTTTAATTTAATGCATTGCTTTGACTCTCCAGAGGGGACCAGAGCAGTGCTGCAAGTTACCTCACTGTACTGCCCCGAGGAATGGAATGTGTTGTGTTCAGCATTGATGGTTCCTTTGCAGCAAGTGTTTCAATTATGGGAAGTGACCCCAAAGTCCGGGCGGGCGCCGTTGATGTTGTCAGGTAAATGAGGTTTGAACACTTCAAATCTCTGACTTTCTCCCTGAACACAGTAGGAAGGAAAAGGGTTGTTASACTAAACAGACAGCAGTTTTCTAAGGACCAAGAGTCTCTGCAGATACATTTCTATATTTTCTTGCACAGCCCATCTGCCTGGATTTCAGAGTAGTATTAGAATGCTGTGGATTACATTGAAGCTTGTAGTTTAAGTTGCCTAAAGATAAAATGTTGGTTCTTGGGAATATGATCTTGAAGCTTGTACAGTGAATTAATAATTATTCCATGTGTATTTTGTGTTTCACTAATTTCAAATAAGGACATGTTTGTACTTCAAAAATACCAGGTGCCAGGAAGGCAAGAATGTTTTCTGGCAGAAAATTTTAAAGGCCTTTTAATCCATTCTTGCAGGTCTGTTCATGTTGCACTGGATGGAAAAAGGCATTTTTCATTTTGGAACTTGAATGGGAATGTAGAAATGTCATCTTTCAAGGGTTTCCATTCCTTATAGCTGAAATGGCAGGAAATTTCATTAAAGATTTCCAAAGTAACAGTACCTGATGTGCTGTGAAGTTTATTCTAAGTATATTTTTGAATGGCTCTCATATTTTAGATAATATTTTGTATAACAATGCTTCCTTGCTTTCCTTCATCTCCCCCAAGGTGTAGAGATTATTACTTAG
>PYHW01010384.1:25097-42600 GCA_013186435.1 Turdus rufiventris | reverse complement strand
AAACAGTCATGGCCATCTCTGTCTAGGTACCAAGTGCTTGATGGAGTTTCTTTGCTTGTCTTCTGATAGCTTGAGACTGTTTCAGGGATCGATGTACAGACTGTGAGTTTTGTGCCATTACACAGTAGTAGTTTGATATTGCTTCTTGCCTGCAGAAGAACAACAGGGCTACCATTAGCAGCATGAAGTCAATTAAGTTATTCAACTGGTTGTCATAAAAATTGCTGGAACATAGCTGGGAGAAAGGAAGAGGTCTGGTGCACTTTCACTGTGTAACTGTTCTAGACACTAGCAAGAAAATATTTCGTTACCTTCAGCGAACACAAATGGCAGTACACAAATCAATTAAATTTTTACTAGCAACAGGTGCATTTCTTGTGATATAATCTAATTCATTAAAATGCAAAACATTAATTTGAGATAAAGGTTTGCTTCATCATGAAAAAATGAAAAGGGAGCACTAACATTAAAACTCCTGGCAATTGGATACCAGAACAGAAAGTCTCATGCAAGACTAAAGGCATCTCCAAAAAACTCATTTTGCAGTTATTCCAATAGGCAATAACAGGACACATTGTATGCATCCACACATGCAGGAGTACTGAACCAAATTGTGGAAGCAGTACAGATCACTGCTGAAAGCATCAGTCCAGCATTTGAAATTGCTCTCATTTTTCTTGGAAAGTTACAGCAAAGTGTCTTGCCCCATCTTTGTTGCTAAAATAGGACCTAGCATTCAGGATGTACCTTTCCCTTTAACAAAAAAACACTTCCAACATAATGGGTGAAGATATTTACAACACATCCCTTTGGGTACAATTGCTGTGTTTAAAAATGCCACCAATACAGTTATGAGCTGCTGTTAATTGTGATAGCATGGACTCAACTGCTATGAAAATTTGAGAGATGGAAAAGAAAGGCTGTAAAATCAGACAGCTCAAGATAATGGTTGGTTCTCTCACACTTTGTGATCATTAGTAACCACTGAGAACTAAACCTGAGTGACAAAAAGATTACTACCAGTCATTTTTTGGTCTGGGGTGAGAAAAGCTGATGTTTGCATAGGAGGTCATTGTGAACCCACAAGGACTCACAAATCCACAGTTTGGAGGGGAAGTTTTACAACTGCACAATGATCTGCTTAGCAGAGATGGCCACAAAGAATATGAAGGAAGAAGCCTGTGGTTCTACATAATACTGCCTTAAAGCAGCATGAGATAATAAGCCTTTCTCTCTCTAACCAGCAGTTTTTATCCCCACAAATGCCTGCAGGCATAGACAAGATAAGTGAACAACTACTTTACCTGGTCCCTACTATCTTCGGTTACAAATGAAACTGTCATATCACTAGCAGACGGGAGAATATTAGGATTACTACATCACACCTGAAAAAGTTCTGCAACTATTTTCCTCATCCTGAGTTCAGGGACAACTTAGCCTCCAAGTGGCTATGTTCAGGTGGCAGGTAACCCGTGCCAGAAGTTGAGGGATATTTAGCAGTATTTACCTCTCCTCTTTCGCAATGGCATCATTGAATGCTTGGGAGATACACTTCAGTTGGCAAATCCCTGAGGAGACCAGTTCCAACTCACAGTCAAACTCTCTGCAAACAGAATGGTCATTGCTAAAGATCAAACAGGACAGGCTGACTAGGCGACACTACTCAAGCCTCCATCCCTGCAGTACCATTCTTGTTACCTCTAGACTTTACCCAGAGAAGTTTAGGACAGTGGCAATTATGCTCTTAATTCCATTGGCCAGCTGCGTCACGTCTCCACTCATCCCCCAAACAGCTGTCTTCCAACTCAAGACACCAGATTCAGATTCACAAGGCTTGGATTCAACTTCTAGCTTTAACCTTTCTTATGGCTTTATCCAAAAGAAAAGCCTATGCACATTATTAAATACTTCCCTAGCTCACAACCCTTGATCTAATTTGTGTTTGTTCTTTAAGGCAGGAATCTCCCTACATTCTATAAAGAACTCATCATAAGCAGAGCTATTCCTGGTGTGTTTGCAATACAAATAGCAAACTTTTCTGTTTGGAAAAGTTACAATTAAGTTGGAGCGAGATATATACAGAGCATTTTCCTTTACCCAAAATGCATCAGCAAAGAACTCAGGTATGTTTCTAGGAATAAATTACTTTTTATGTTTCAGCTTTAAGCAGAGCTCAGTCCCTGTCTGTACACAGAAGTGGAACTACTTTATTTGAGCAGCACACACCTTCAGGGGAAAAGGACAGAAAACTTCATACTTTGCCTTTATCAGATACTCTAATCAGAGTAAATTTTTTAATACAAAAAAAAAAAATTACAGATGAGTGTGACTTACATCTTTCTGCTGGAAGGAGCAGGTGATGAATAAGGGCTCTTCAGTGCTGCTGCTCTTCTGGATCTCCGGAGAGAGACAGCATTTTTACCAAGCCAGGACGAGAAATCTCTCAATTTTCCATGTTCTGATACCCTTGCTGGCCCAAGCAAGGCCCTTTTGCTGGACCTGGGAGTGCCTTTGGAACTGGCTGCTGGAGTAACACTCTTACAGCAAGGTGTTCGAGGTGTAGTACCTCTTTTTTTGGTAGAGCTGGTCACACAGCTGCTGCTGCTGGGTTCAGCTGGAAGGGTCACCACTGAGCATACTGAGCTTTGGCAAGACTTCTGTATTTTCTGAAAGAAGCATTAGACATGTTAGCCTAAATTAACTCAGCCTTGAGTTTGGAACCAGGAAGACTACGAATAATTGGGCTGAATTCCTAGCTTCCCTTCTCCTATCAGGTTTCAACTAACACGAAAGCATCTCAACCTCCGTGCTCATTTGCATCATAGGAGTCACTTGCTTCCCTAACCCTTGGCACTCACCGAGGACTTCAGAGCAAGCATTGGAACAAAGGTTCTGTTGCTCTTACGCTAGAAAAACTCAGGCTCCCCAACACAGAACTCACACATTTAAATGTCAGTGTAAATTTAGAGTAACTGTAATAAAGAACATGCTAGTAAATAGTATGGGTACAGGAAAATGAATAAAAGAAAAGAATCCAAAGCACTGCACATTTCTCAGTAACAATTCTTTGCAAGCAATGGCAATCTCTATCCAACTTTCTCCGTGTGAAGGATGCTCTGCCATATATGATTAAATGCAGCAGGGGGAAAAGCTCTTATTTAATAATAAAATAAAATGTTTTCGCTTTCCTCCATAATTTGCCTGTCTATACTTAAGGAAAAGATGTTAAAGCTTTTAAAAGTTAGTGGCTTATGAGACAACTAAGTTGTGCAAGTCTGTGGAAATGGACTCTCCAGAGTATAGCACACAGTACCCAATTCAAAAATCTTAGTTCTGGAGTTGAAACAAAATGAAACTGTATCTGTGTTCTGCTGCAAAGGCAAAATACCTGGGACACTGTTCCAAAAGCATATTTTGCTGTTCTTCTAATAGTGTGAAGAGTTTGGCACCTCTGTCTTGGTTCCAAACTTTCCCTAGTTGGGGTTTTATGAAAATTCAGCTCTATTGGCTTTAATGGCGCCCGTTTCCTTAAAGACATGCGAATGGTATTGAGAGAGCTCAGAGAGGCCCTTCTCTTGAATTTGTCAGGCACAGGGCTCTCATTCTCATTGGCGTCATCTAGGAGCTGGTGTTTCCGCCACGCCACTGTTGCTTTGACATTTTGGAGCACAGATGCCATCTCGTTCCTGTTGTTGGTCAACTTTATTTCTAAAACAATCAAAATGAGAGCATATCTTAGACAGAAGAAGGCCCAAAGCAGAGTAAAAAAATAGAAATGGAAACTGTTACACAATACATTTAATTACACTTGCCTGAAACAAGAAAACCAGAGCAGACTTTTACTTGGAATCCTGAAAGAGAACAGGGCTGATTTCTACAGCTATTTAGGTTTGTGGAAGTCCGCAAAGAAGCCTTGTACTGCAATTCCAGTGCAAGACTCTAGGTTGAGAGGCAGAATGCTCTGTGAGCGCATTTTTTTCATTTGTGTCTCAGATCAAGATCTGATATCCCAAATTTTTGCCTTCTTTAATCAAAACAACCCTCCACTGTGAGACAAGTTTATGCAGCTGCTATTGTCTCCTGCCACACTTGCTAGCTGAAGGCTTCTGCTTCAGTCACAGTTACAATTGTGGGTACAGAAACAGACAGGATTATTACTGGCAGAAGACTTTGGTGGGAAGACCTAAAATGCTAGTTATCCGTATGATATATGACAGTTTAAATATATGTACATGTGGACTTTTAATACTTGATTTTCACTTGCTGGCAAATACGATTCGGGTGGAATGAGCCGAGAGAGCCGCCGCTGTAGTCCGGTTACAGTGATCTGCTATCCAGCGGGTACTGCACAGGACGGCGCCCTGCGCTCTTTGCTCCGGAGGCCGCGCCGGGCCCAGGCTCGTCCGTGATCCGCCGTGCCGCCACGTCGGACTAGCGGGACACCGGGCGCGCCCAGCCGGCGCCGTTACTGCGCCCACAGGGACGGTAGAAACAAGGCCGAAAAGTACCGCCGAAGATGGCGGAGACGGGCTCGGGAAAAGCGGACCGCGATCGGCCACTCTGGTGGCTGCTCGGGACAGTACTTACTCAGTGCGCCAGACTGAACCGGGACCCGGATCGGGACCGAGCCGCCACCTCCCCGCGGCAGCTGCTCTGTGCGCCGCCACCGCGTTTGAACGCCGCGCCTCCCCCTCGGAGCGCTCGGATTGGCGGCGCCGCCGCCGCCATTGGCCAGGCCCCCTCGCACGCCGCCGCCATTGGTCGGGTCTCTCGCGCGCCGCCGCCATTGGCCAGGCCCCCTCGCGCGCCGCCGCCATTGGTCGAGCTCCCTCGCACGCCGCCGCCATTGGTCGGGTCTCTCGCACGCCGCCGCCATTGGTCGAGCCCCTCGCGCGCCGCCGCCATTGGTCGGGTCTCTCGCGCGCCGCCGCCGTTACTCGGCCGGGCGAGGGAGGGGCGCGGCCCGTTCGGCCTGAGGGGATTTCCGTGCCCGGCCGCACAAACCCGCCCGCGGCTCTGGCGCCTTTGCGGGCCTCGGCCCGGAGATCCGCGGCAGCTGGAGTAGTAAAAGGACTCAGGCTGGGTTGCCCGCTTGGGTGTCCAAGCCACAGCCCCTGTTAGTTCTGGTAATTATCGGTCAAAGTCTTAGAAGGTTTTTGTTTGCTGTAAAAGCTCTTGCTGGAGAAGACAGCTAGTATAACTGTCCGTGTGGGACCGTAAACCGTCCGGGATGCCCTCTGAAGCAAATCGGGCAGCAAAGAGGGCCAAGGACAAAGGATGTCCCCCTCCCCGTGTTCCGCGGCGGGGGCTTTTGTTTTGATTCGGTATTTTTCCTTACCCGAGTGGCAAAGAAGACATACGCAGTTTAATTTATCTTTAAATTACTTCTGCGTGAAAAAGAATTGCTCTAGAAAGAGCTGGGGTTTTTTCCAAATATTTGCTTTCCCCCCACCAAGTTAAACTCAGAGCAGATATCTAAAACACCTCCTTACCTAAGATTTGGCTTATAATGACGGGGAAGCCAACCCAACACTGCAGGATACCTCTTGAATCTCACCTCTGGCTTATAAACAAACATACTTTTTACAAATTCATAAGAACCTTGCTTTTAAAAAAGTTCCACCTGGTGGTGTTTGTACCCGTTTGTATTCACAAACTAATAATGAAGAGTGTTGGGTAATAAACATCTTTAATTAACAGCTGTGTTTCTATGTACTGAAGCCCTATATTCTGCTTTCCTCTGTCCATTCACTTCAGGGCTTCCAGGTACCTCAAGTGTTAGACCTCTTCCCCTGTATTCTCCCCACCCTCAATCTCTATAGCAAAAGTTTCAGGTTCTTCTCACTAGCAAACTGGAGCTTCAGGCACCATATTTTAAGACTTTTTTGGATTTTTTGACATTGATCTAGAGACCTCCTAAATGACTAATAGTTCTGCAAAACAAAGAGCTCTTCTTGGGGGCACTAAATAAAAGAGAGAGAGAGTTGGGCAGCAATCAGACCCCACGCTCAGTTTCTAAGGGTTGTCTTCATAGCTGGAGATGTGGATTGGCACTTTGAATGGTAAGAGTGGGCAGAGGAATCCCTAAGAATAGAAACAGTGCTAATTGAAAAGAGTATGTGTACAAGCAGAGAGATTCTGTGTGACATAAGAACTGTAGGCCAAAAGACAAACAGCAAACTGAAGTTTAACTGTGCTATCAGCCTTTCATGCCTGTTTATAAAATTAAAATAGAAATACCTGAGCCTTTGTAGTTGTAAGCAGACTCAGGGATCTGCATATTTTCTTCCTCCTATGGTGCGCTTCTTGTTTCCATCCATTTCAACTTTTTTATCCAGCCTTAATTTAAGGCAAGGTAATAATTGTCATGGAATGGTACCCCAGAAAGCTTTGGAAAGTCATTAGTGCTTATTTTGCGTTGATTGTCCTGTTCAAGACCAAAGAACTGTGTACTTTAAACACTAGGCATCAGACCACAAACCATGATCAATTAACTGCAGCTGATGCTAACCAAAGGTTTTTGTAGAGGGTGTAGCTGCTGCAGCAGCAGTTAATACCATACCATTTCACTGTTTATCTAGACTGAAGGTGAAGGCCAAAAAGTTAAAACATGTGTCCTGTGCTTGTATTGTATTGTTCTTCACTTTTTGTTTTGTCTTTTCATTTAGGTAAGACTGTAGTTTAGACTCAAGAACTTGTTTGACTTTGACACCCGAAGTGCAGAGGCAAAGGGTTGTTGGTTTTGATTGTGAAGAAGCAAACTTTTATCCATTTGTTTAGAAGCCTGTTATGTTGGGATTGGCAAGAAACCTACCCACAGCTTTCTGCATGTTGGTTTGACTCAAGACCCAGAAGAGAAATCCTTTCAATGGAAGATGACAGTGAACCCGAGCAAAGCTCCTGGGCCTATCTACCTGATGTTTGTCTGAGGCATGTCTTCCATTGGTTGGATGACAGGGACAGATCTCGGGCTGCCTTGGTCTGTAAAAAATGGAGTTGCGCCATGGACTCTGGATCTCTCTGGAGATGCAGAACCATCACATTCTATGGCCAACCATCAAGGGCACGCACACTGGAGTTTCAAAGTGCACTGTGGTATACAAAGAAATTTGGCAAGTATTTGAAGCACCTTGAGATCAAGTTATCAAATCCTTACAATACTCCCTTTATCAAAAAATTTCAAGTGATTATGAAAGGTCTTCTTTCACACCTGGGTAAATGTAATAGTCACCTAGTATCCTTGAGCATCAAGTACCTAGAATTAGACTACTTGATATGGAAAAATGTGGTTAGGGCTCAGTTTATCAAGAGCTTAGCTGCCTTCTTGAAAAGAATGAGCAATCAGCTTGATTATCTTAACTTAAAAGGAGCAAGAATAACATTGGAAGAAGGCTGTGAGCTTCTGAATTCTCTGAGCAGCTTGACAAATAGAAGCTTTATATCTGAAATCAATATTGAGGATTTCTTCAGTCTCCACCTTTCTGTCTACAGCAGTGCTTTGTTCCACCAAACTATGTCTAAGTTCCACAGGCTGACCATCCTGACTTTCAATTACAACTGCATCTCTGATGAACTTCTGGACATCCTGCGGGAGCACAGCTCTCATTCCCTGTGCACCTTGAATATCAAGTGTCATATCCATGACCCTCATGGGCAAGTGGTGTCAGGAATGTCGTGGGCAAACTTGGCCAAGAGAGCCCCAAAACTGAACGTGAACTTCTTCTTTGAAAGAGTCATGAAGCACGATCACCTAGCTAGGATCCTGCTGGTGGAGATCCCAGTTAGGAGCATCAGCTTACGGAGCTGTTATTTTAGTGACCCAGACTGGACAATGAGACCTACTCTCACCAACCTACTCCCAGCTTACTGGCATGGTCTGCAGGTAAGGGAAACAATAGGGACACCCTACTGCAGTATCACAAAGCTAAACAAACTAATCATGTAGGCCTTCTGAGTAACAGCAGTCAGGAACAGCAGTTCCTGACTGCTTCGGTTTTACATTTGGAGGGCAGTTTTCATAAGTGTTTCACCCATAGTGTAGTTAATGAAATTATCCTTGTCCAGTTATAACCCCCCATAATGCTATCAGGCCGCTTTATTTTGGCAATGCTTAAATGTCCTACAGCATATCTAAATTAACTAGTCCCCCTGTCAAAGCACTTTGGTATCGCAGGGGATGCGTCACCAAGGGTTTGCAACAGCTGACCCGTGTAAGTGAGCATCAGGTCTTTGCATGCCAGAGGGAAACATGTAGCCTTACACCTGATGGTTGTTGACAGTCCTGTTCCACTGCAGTTTCCAATAAGCAATGGAGATATGCAAAGCTTTCTAGAAGCCATCATTGGCTCTACTTTTGTCTCTCAGATAATTCTCATTATGTCAAACAAGATCATGGTATGACTGTGGGTGCAGCATTTTCTAATAAATGCACAAGATATCACCCCATCTTAACAGGGGAGTGATTTACTGTAGCACATACACTATTGTCATAATGCAAAACAGAAGCTCAGCTAATGTCAAGGTACAACATTGATCTGCTGACACTCACTTTTGTTGGTTAACTTGGAAAACTATTTGTTGAATTCTAGTTACTGCATGCAACATCCTGTTAGTAGTACTAACAGTGCTCATTTTTTTAAAAGAAATTAACACTTGAATTGAACAATGACCACGAGTTGCTGGACAATGAGCTGCTGCAGCTTATCTTATCATGCAAGAGGTTGTTTTTTCTGAAAGTCTGGGCATTTCTAAGTGTCAGCTTCATGGAGAGACTGCTACAAAACCGTGCAGAAAGAAAATGCATTTTGACTACCATAAAGGTAAGACTTTGTGCTTCAAAATTCCCATTCCCATTCTTGCTCCTATACCCAAAGGTCGCCATGACCAGGTAAAGGTCATTCACAGAAATGTTAATATAACTATGTTATGCCTTAATGTTAATATAACTATGTTATGCCTTAGTACTAAAGAGCTTGGGAACCATTCACAGAACTAGAGCTTTCCAACCTACTTAGCCATATGCAGATACTATAGAAGTTTATTATGAAGTCCTGAAAATTCCAGAAGCCCTTCCTAGACTGGCATTCCCTCAGCCACCTCTAATTCAAGACCTCTCCCACATCTAGGGTTTCAGTCACCTCTCAGGCTCAGTGCTTATGTCTATGCTTAAACCAAGGAAGGTAGACTGAATCCCACTAAACTGCAAAACAATATAAACGCATCACACAGTTCAGGGGTTCTGTCTTGAACTGGGGCCAGGCCACAACTGTAGCTGGTGTAAACCATGCTGACACACTACTTTGCATGTTACAATCTGAGTTCAATAGGCCCTCACAGATCTGTGCATATCCCAGGGATGCATCAGTTCTGGGGGTAAAAAGAACCTTGCTCTTCCTGTCTGAGTCAGCACAGGCAGACTGCTGGGACAACCACAAAACCACAGCTAAAAGATAAAGAGTAAATTTACTTCCTTTCCTTTGCTCACTGGGGCATCCCCAAAGCAACCCCCAGGTAGTCACAGTTAAACTCGGTCAATGCCAGAGGGTCACTGGCTGGTGCTCTACTGGGTTATCAAGGACTATTCCCATTTGCAAGGGTCACCTGAGTGATTTACAATCCTTCTGATTAGTCTTCCATTATTTAATTCATTCCTCCCAACACCTCCCAAAAATTATTTAGCAGGAGATGAAGCTTTCAGTCAGCTGGGAGTGGAAAGAAACTAAAGCCTCAAGATTCTACTCAAATTCAAGGAGTTTTGGTTCTCTAGATTCCTTATTAGTCACAGATGCTTCTTGTTGCCATGAGCTGTAATGGGTTGCGGTCACTTTATCGGAGAGACATGACTGCTGTTTGTGCATACAGGTCAGGATTTATACAGCCCAGGATGACAGCACTGAAGAGGAGCAGCTGTTGGCTGATATTTACAGGAAATTCAAGTACCTGATTGACTCCGAACTTAATTATTTTGTCATCACCTACCCAATGGTATAAACTGCAGGAAGAGAAGAACAGCCAGCGACATCTGCATTAATGGATCCTTTGGAGGGCTATAGAAAGGGATTTGAATTTTGACAGCAGTGCCTTTGAAAGGGAGTTACCATTCCAGCAAGAGAGAGGCAAGGGACAATTTTAAACTCGATGCATTAAAATGTTGGACTTGGGAACTAGACACCTTTGTCTCCAGCATTATTTATTCTTGCCCTTGCTTTGTTTTTCCTTGCCAGAACCAAAGGAAGCAGTGATCCCTTTTCCACCCTTACAGGCATCTCTGATAAAAATAAGACTGTCCTCTTTTTCTAGCACTTCTCACTGTAGAGCTTCAAACATTTTACCACTGAAGCCCATCTCACTGTTTCCACTTTACAAATAGGGAAACTGGGACATGGGGTGAGGAAGTGATTTTCCCAAAGTCAGCCTTGACTTGATCTCAATTATACACTATCTAGCGTATCAGTTAGATAAGTTAGGTCCTGTTAAGTTGGCCATACTGTCTAGTTCTTAGCAGCAGATTCTAAGATAAAACTAAAACATAGCATGGCCGATACTGAGAGACATCCCTCCCACTTGCCCAGCTTTCCAATTAATGATCTATGAGGACAATCCTGCTCTAGCTTCCACACAGTTGCCTTTTGATACCTTTCAGTGACAAAAGATATAATTGGTTACACATGAGAGAAACATGGAAGAAGGGGCATTTCTCATTATTCTGGAATTTTATTGCCGACTGGAGGATTTCATCAAACATTTTAGAGCATAGATAGCTGTGAAACAGATAGCTGTAAGTACGAAGTCTGTTTTAATTACCTCACATAACTAGACAGCATTGAGCCAAGTCAATAAATTTGCAAGTTTGTCAAAATTTCAGCAGGAGCTGGTTCTTTGGAACACAATCTCCCAGTATGATGACTTCAGTAATTGTTTATGCAAACAGACTCTCTCATTTGCATGCACAGCACTTCATCAATGTACAGTGTATTCTCCTTGACCTTGATCTCTTCCTCCAAGGAAAGCTGTCGGCGGCTCAGGCCTTTCAGCTCTGTCTGAGCCTGTGCCAATGCATCCTTTAATCTAATAGGGAAAATAGAGGCAGGCATTAGTTGAAAACACATGGATGATTTCTTTCTCTCATAAGAGTTAGGAATTCTGAGCAAAAAAAGAAAGATGGAAAGGGACTCATAGAGACAATATCCATTGTCTTCCCTTAAAGTCTATCCATTAACTTCCCTTAAAGTGTCCTCCCTTAAGGGAAAAGCAATTCCCAACTTTTCAGGGTGAATAGCTAGGACCCATTGTCATGCTGACACATTAACCCAGTAATCTATTCCACAGGTTTTCCTCTTGCATCATTTCCACTTGCCTTTGAATATTTTTGGTAATCTCCTGGACTTCACTCATCAGGCTGCTGTGCACTGTGTCATAGCACAGTTCCACATTGGGGCGATGGTTTCTCACTTCCAAGCGGGTTTGAGCCACTTTTACAGGTCCTTCCTTGTCAGCGATTGCTTTCTTTAAGGCTGCAATGTTCTTCTCCTGCGAGGCAGTCTCATCCATCACCTTTACAAATCCAACAACAAAATTCTGCACACTGCCTCTTACAATGTGTGAAATCATCATCATCTTTAATAATTGTAACAATCACAGTAACACTCACTATGTTGTTATTTCATCAAACAGTATTTGCAAAGCTTAGCCAGGAGTATGATTCCTTCATTGGAAAGCAGATGACACTGTTCTGGGTGAACCCAGAAATTAATGCTCAGAAATTAATTTTTAATATTAATACTCAGTTTTCATGTGTCAATTTTTGAGCATATTGACCCTACTTTTATTAATAAGGCTCTTATATCAAAATCCTGAAAAAGCCATATATAGGAGCCCCATACAACTAAAAATCACAAGGAAAATCCTGACCATACTAATGGCTACAGCAATATTTAGATTGAATGAGTGACTCGAGAAATTCATCTCTGTGATGGTGCACACAGAGCTGAGGAAAAAAAATCTAAGATGACTTTTATGGAGGAGGGAGAAGGGAAGAAAAAGGAAAACATGTTAGATGAGTGCAACCCAGTGGATTGGGAAAACTGGTAGATAACCCAAATCCAGTGTTTCCACTTTTTTTACTGACTGTCACCTATGACTTACCATTGCAAGAAGTGTTTCTAGCTTGTGCTTGGCATCCTTGACTTCCTTCACCCTATTTCTAAAAGCAGTATTCACCATCTCACATTGCTTGCGCATGTCATTTGCTGTCTGTGAGAGGATGCCATCAATAAGTGCCTTCAGTGCCAAAGAATTGTTTCGCTGCTTGTCAGCCTTTTCAACATTTATGTTTGAGAAATCTATCCAGTCCTCAGGGCTAACAAAACTGAAAGAGATTCAAAATAAATGGTCACCAACAGACAGCAGTAGGCCCTGTATGACTTCATAAATCTGTAATTATGCCACAAAATCAAGAATAAAGCAGTACTTTTAACTGCATGTCCCCAGTAAGTGCCACATGTCCTGGGGGTTCTACGGATACAAAAGAAACACTCCATCACAATCATTTTGTAATGAAGTTACATCTTCATCTAATGAAGATGAGAGTCAGATGAAAACCAATTTGCTTGAGTCATAGAGCAACTTTGCTGTAACTTTCTTTTCCCCTGGTGAAGCATCGAGTTATCCTGGGGGGAAACACACATAATAACCAGTATTTCTTAGAACATCTCTCATTAATAAAGCTGTAACTATTAATAGCAAGTAGCTATTTACACAACATGGTCCCTTATTCTCTCACACAGTTCACCTATAAGACATTCGCAGTACCTGCCTGGAACAGCAGTTGAGAAGACCAGCCCCAGCTGCATCCCCAGAATTAGAGAGTCATCCTTGTGCAGCTGTGGCTTGCAAAGCTCCCCAAGGGTTTGTTCCTTGTTTCATTGGGTGGATATAGAAAGTTTTGATTGTCATTTGCACGTAGCAGGCAGCACCACCCTGGGTGTGGTCTGAGTTACATTACCTGTTGATGATGCATGCTAATGTGCAGGCAGCAAGAGCTGTCAGCGTCTTGGTGTTGCAAGTTTGCTAGCTGTTGCATAGCAACAGTGACCTTCTGAGGGTCTCAGACACATTGCTTTCTCAGTACACTTCTTCTTTTCAGCCCATTTTTCTGTGGTAGCTATTTTTCCATTTAAACCTTTCACTCTAACCTATGCAAAATGGGCACATTTGACAGGTTACTTTGGAGTCAGAAACTGAGTCTACACCTCATATATCCCAGGCCAGCATTCTCCCCACTGGGACACCCTGGGAGAGGAAAGAAGATCAGTAAATCTATTCTCTGTTTAAGCAATATGTGAACTTGTTCTTCAGCTAACTGCGAGCTTCAAAAATTTTTAAAAACTGCAGTTCTCTGGGAGCAATATCATTATGGCATATTTCACACACATATTACACAGATACAAAAGTAATGGACAGAAGTATAAGAAACAATTAGATGGCAAAACGATAAAGCCTGTTTTACACAAAACTGATCTTGCTATTACTGGGACAGCCCGTATTATCCATATAATTATCATATGTTTATTGAAGTAAAGAACCACTTACTTTCCTTCTAGTTTCATGGCATTATCAGCATAGATAATATA
Source organism: Turdus rufiventris (assembly GCA_013186435.1). Classification (NCBI taxonomy): domain Eukaryota; kingdom Metazoa; phylum Chordata; class Aves; order Passeriformes; family Turdidae; genus Turdus; species Turdus rufiventris. The sequence continues at coordinate 28,969 of PYHW01010384.1, read as the reverse complement.
AGGAGTGTCATTTGTCAAGCTAGCACAGTAATCATCAATCGTCAAAGCTGTGAATTTGTCCTTCAGATCCATGTCCAGGTTGTATTTTACTGAACGATTTCGTCTAGGAGAAGAAACAACCAAACTCTAAGACAGTGTAGGCACTCACAGGTGTCTTTAATACGCACGCATACATGCATTAGGTCATTCAAATGCTGTTGCAGAAATCTTCATGTATGAACTCTTAGTTGTCAAGTCACAAAATCTACAGTATGATGCTGCCTTTCTATAAATTTATGGTACAAATCTCATTGAAATTAAAGGACTGGATCATGAGAAGACCAAGAATCAAGTGCAAGTACTTTGTACTTTACATGGAGAACCTCTGACCATTACTGTTTGAGTGGTATGAATTAGGACTGACCTCTTGCTACTGTTTAGCATTGAAGATAACTTAGGACCTGTGCTTAGTCTGACCCTACAACTTCTTAGTATTATGGCTGTATGAATTTTCATCTAATTAGTGTTCTCTTATGCTCTTTGCTTTGCACCTGATTTGCTCATTTGTTTGTTCCAATGTATGTCCAAGTAAAGCAATAATCCTCTGGAGGACTTCAGCTTCCTTCACCAGTTCCTGTTCCACTTCGTCATGCACCAAGTCAATCCCAACTCGCCTCTGCCTACATGAAAAAAGGAAAAACCATCAGTCACATTGTTCAAATGCCTGCATCTAACAGAAGATGATGAAGTTCTGCTTTCCCCAGTGTTTTAACACCTAAGTCAGGCTGTGACTCCACTGCAAAGAGTGATGGGACTTTAGTTTGCAATCTTTTTTCTTATTTGTTAAAGGTCCATTACTTAGATTTTTTTTTCTCTCCTTGAATACTCACCTGTATAGGAGACACTTTTGGGCAATGACAAGTGGCTCTTTGCAGCCCTCCAAAGCTCTCTCCAGCCTATTCTTGAAAGTCAACAGTATCTCTGTCTCATGAACAATTTGTTCCAGCTTGTTATCTAATTCTTGCTTCCAGAATTTTATTTCTTCTCGTCTCTGTTCTGTAAAATCAAAATAACAAACATGTATTATTATGGGCCCATTTTATGAGCAAGAGTCCTCTGTAGCTCAGATCGTAGGTGTGGCTTATTCTCTTATTCTACAGTAGAGTGCCTGTAGTGCTGTGGGCTGTGTGGAAACAGTTTAGCAACTCAGTGTCAGGAGGTTTGGTTCGCTTTTTCTGTGTTTTGTTACAAAAATAAAGAATCTGCCTCAAAATATTTTATAAAATATTTTTTATTTTTCCAGGACACCAACGAGCATGGCATTGACACATGCTCCTATTCATTATAGACTAATTTGCTAAGTCCATCTAGAACATTTAACTCAAGTAGCACATCTTGACCCTTGCAGAAGACATGGGATTACCTAATTTCTTGTTGACATCACTTTGGGTTTTCTGAGTTGTCTTTTCTATTTCATCCACCAGCCTCCAACTCTCAGCTGTCATGCATTCTGACCTGGATTTCTGGGACTCTGTACTGGCACGCTGCATACTGTTTGCATTGTACCATTCTGAGGGATGAAGTTTAGATGGAACTTGCAGCAGTCTGGCCATTGCTATTTGGAAATTTTCTGGATATAATGTAGGTCAATTCTTGGAATGTGGTACCTGAAAACAGAAATATTATATTAACTATATTGCATTGCATTGCATAATATAATATAATATAATATAATATAATATAATATAATATAATATAATATAATATAACATAACATAACATAACATAACATAACAGCCAAAGCAAGAAGGGAAGAAGACAGCTCTATAAGGATGAGAAATATTTTGTTCTTTTTACCTGCAAAATGACACTGATATGCAAAGAAAATATTTATTGCTCAAAGTTCCCCAAGTCTTTGCTGATGTGTAGGGAAGAATGTGCTGATGTGTCTGGGGTGGGAGAATATAGAAACAGAAGAATTTGTGAGTGGAATTTAGGAGAAGTGAAACTGACAGGAAAAGATGGACTATGCAATAGGAAGGAGAAGGGAAAGGAGACCTGCAGAGAAGGATAGAATTACTAAACAAGCAGTCACAGAAAACAAGAGAATAGTGAACAAATATAGAAGATAAATAGCCTCAGAGAGGTTGGAGAAAGGTAAACACCTTTCAAGAATATGATTGGAGAGATGGATAAAATCTAGACTGCAAAGATAAAGGTTGGAAAAGACTTCTAAGATCATTGAGTCCAACTGTTAATGCAGCACAGCTGTGTTCAGCATTAAACCATATCCTCAAGTGCCAAATCCACATGCCTTTTGAACACATCCAGGGATGAGAATTCCACCACTTCCCAGGGCAGCCTATTCCAATTCTTGATTAGGTGATTTTCTTACGGTGATTAAGGGAAAAACAAAACAAAACAAAACACCACAACAAAACACCACAATAAAAGAAAACCCAAACAATCAAAAAATCCACAACCACACAACACAACAAAAAACAAACAAAAAACAAACCCAAAACTAAAAGAGGGCCTGAGAAGTGAAGGAGAAAATTCAGCAGGCAAATGGGGAAATGGGAAAGTCCAGAAAGAACTACAGTAGAACAAAGAACAAAGCATAGTGAGGACACTCGTGTAATGGAGGTAAAACCAAAGCCCCAAATTTGTGAAAAGTAATTTGATTATAGATTTCCTATTCTTGCAGTATGTTCATTCCTGAGACAGCTGCTGAGTCCAAGTGCTCACAGCTGCTCCTCAGCAACACACTCTGCCCACAATTCCTTCAGCACGGCTCCCCTTAACTTCCTTCTCCCTCTCACTGATCTTGCTCCTAGACTGAATTGCTCTGAAGTTCAGAGCCTGGCAAAGTGCCACATCCTCAGTTCCCCTTCCGTAGAAAGTGTCTTTCAGACTCAATCTTCTCAGCAGCAGCACAGTTTCTTTTTTAAGGTGCGAGTAAATATTGCAGAAAGTGGCTCGAACTGCACAGAAGGCAAACCGGCTGCTCTGGGAGCTGCAGTCGCTACCACTGCCAGCAGCCCGGTGCTGTGGCACCGGGTGGGGGAGGCACAGCACGCACAAGCCAGTGGTGCTTCTTCATTTTACCCACTTCCCGTTGAGATCTATCTGGGAATGAAAAGCGTGCTCACCGTATATTTATTTTTGATAGTTCCCAGAGCTGCAGACAGTAATTCTGTATTGATTTGTTGTAGAAATGCATAAAGATTGTGAAAACAATTGAGAGATAAGTTAAGTACCTAGTTGTCTAAAATGTCAGTCATAAAATATCCTTAGTGGTATGCTCCATCTTTGTGTCAACAATATTTTTTCCTGGGAGAAAAGATAGTGGGAGCCAGGCAGTGGAGATGAAGGAGACAGAGCGTGATGACATCAGGTGGTACAGCCATGTCCCCTCCACACAGCTCTGCTGCAGTTTAGATCAGAGCAGAGTTTCTGAGTGAAACCCGACAGTGCTCAAAAAGATCACAAAAGATGCAGAAGTAACATTGGTCAAAAAGAAGTAGAGCAGAGAGAATGTCATGTTTCTGAAAACGTGCTCAATCACCTTGAAAGCTGAGGAACCCCCCAGTGATGGTTCTCACGACGTTATTGTGAGACCGGTGAGACTTCCTGCCGTTTTGTTGTGAAAAACCAGTAGCTCATACTGTCCTGGCCCAGATTGCAGCGACACTGCCATAAATTAAAGCCACGAACCACAAATCCGTTCATCAATGCCAGCCACCGTAAAAGACAATTTCCTTTTAAACTGTTCATATGAAATTTGCAGCTGATCCTGCAATATGAGTTATGCGACAAAAGAAAGCTTTAGTTTTACCTCAGATGATTTTCTCTACCGACCTACAGAGGTAGAAAACGTCTTCACGGCCGCC
>PYHW01010384.1:12848-24704 GCA_013186435.1 Turdus rufiventris | reverse complement strand
GGGGCTAAGCTAACACCAGCTCACTTAGCACACGCCTCCAAAAAGGATTTTACAAAGGAGCGGTTTCTCACCTTGTGAATTTTGTCTGGATGTAGAAAATGCGTTCACTGTTTGTGAAGTGGCCAAGTCCTCAGTCTGGAAAAGTCTCACATTTTCTGTGGAGGAGTCTGACCAACCAGCATTAATGAGACCAGATCTAAATCAAGTATGTTGCCATGGTACTTACTGGGTGCACAAAAAATATCACAGATAGTCTTATTCGTCACAGAATCAAACTATCAGCAGAACTGCTGCCACTCTGTTGAAGCAGGCCAGTTCTTCACGTTGAGCTCATACTGCAGTGTCATTAACTGCCTTCTTTCAATGTTGCTGAAATTGCCAAGCAGACTAACTTAATAGGTCTGAACTCTGGTGTTCCCACTAATGTCCAAAATAATCTATGAAGAAAGCCTGAGAGCGCTGGGGCTGTTGAGTTTGCAAAAGGCTCAGGGAAGAGTTTCCTGCAGCCTTTCAGTACTTATAGGAGGCTTCTAAGAAACATGGGGACAAACTTTTCAGTAGGGCCTGTAGCAATAGGACAAGGGTTAACCGTTAAAAACTAAAAAAGTTGATTTAGACTAGATACAAGGAAGAAATTTTTTTCTGGCACAGGTGGCCCAGAGAGGTCCCCAGCCCTGGAAAAATTCCACGTCAGTGTTGGGCTTGGCTCTGAGCTCTCGGATAAAGCTGAAATCATAGAAGTATTGAATGGCTTGGGTTAGACATCCCTGCTTATGGCAGGGCGGAATTGGACGAGATCACCACCACAGTGATCAAACCCTTCAAGCCCATGCTATTAGACCAGTGTGCTTGAGCATGGTGCTGTAATTGCACCAAGGTTGTGAGTTTGATCTCCCATATGGGACATTCACTTAAAAGTTGGACTTGGTGATCTTTGTGGGTCACTTCCAGCAAAGAATATTTTGTGGTTCTGTGTTAACTCCTCTGAGGCTTTCTGTAGACATAGATGTATTTTAGCATGGCCAAAAATGGCTTTTAAATGCATGTTACACTAAAGCAATCCCATCTTTTACTTTGGACACTTTAAAACTACCTCTGTAAGCCAGGCCGGGTTTAAATAAATGATACAAGGTTGAACCTTTGGGATAGTTTTATATGTAATTACATATATCTAAAATACATATAAAAGAGTTTGCATGAGTTTGAGCATATGTTTAGATTAAACACTTTATTGGAAATTCCACACAAAGGCAGATGTGATGAAAGACATTCATCCAGTTATTGTACATTAAAAGAAAAGGACTTTCCTGCTGTGGGAAGCATAGTCTTAAAAAGTAGATGTCATCTCTGCTGACATTATCTTGAAAATATTGCACAGAACAAACCAATTTAGCCTTAAAAAGTAGCATCGAGTTGCCAATAAACAACCATAGATATACTTTTAGATATAATACAGAAGCATTAGAAAAATTAACAAACAGTCAATTTATGTAAAATATATACTATGCCAACTTAATAGATTGTTCTTTTATCATTCATGTTAAACACACTGTCATATATACACACATGCTCTGCATTTTTTAAAAAAATAAAAATACTGAAAAATCAATTGGGGGCATACATTATATACTTTAATTTCAATTTAATTATACAATCAAATAGTTGAGGTTATTCATATAGAGCAGACCTCTTAATGCACAAAGCTGTAAGTTTTTCTAAAAGTATGTCATAGCACTGTCTCCCTAACCCTTACACACAAACCATCAATAGATCAATTCAGCTTATAGTCTTCCACTTCCCTGCAAGCAGTGGCTGGTAAATCCTAGGTATCTTCACCATCACCTCTGAAGTGGGAAAACTTTAGAAAACCTGTACAAAAATACCTAGCGTGTAGCTGCAAAAACAAGCTATGTTACAGAAAATATGTAGATTCACCCTGGTGAATTGGTAATACTTTTGCTTCCTTTATATAATTATATGCTATTAGGCTTAAATTGGCCAAGCACTTACCTGTGTCTTCAGCACTCACTTCACACAGTAAAATCATCCCTGACTTCAGACTGTGAAGGAATGCCATGTATTAAGCCAGTATTACCCCTCTTGTAGTAGTTATGATGGAACTTGCCTCTGCTATTAAATAAAAAGTATTCTACTGTAAGAATGTAAGTAACTGTGTTGCATATACCAGTTTTGGACAGATTTCCCATCATGCTTAATCCAAACTCCTCCAAAACATCAGTACACCGGGTTTATCCTTACAGTGCATTTGGTAGAGCTACAGGAGCACACTTACTCCTCAGAATTATAATTGTTCAAGACGAAGTCAAAAACTGAAGACAATGGCACTTTAATGCTAAAAAAGCAGTTGCTTCATTCATGATTTCTTAAGTAAACTTGACCGGAAAGGGAGACTGCACTAAAATCATATTTCAAATGCAAGTGAGCTTATGTACTTTTAAAACTGAAATTCAGAGCACAGAATCATAACTGGAAAAAAAATCTTTTTAGTACAAACTCTCTATTGTTTTCACTGCTTTTGCTTGGCTGCCACATCATCCTAAAAAGATGCAATAAATCTGAAGAATGCTTGACATAATTTATTATAAATGGTCATCAATACAGAACCAAATTAATCTTCCCAAGTATCTACAAAAAGCACAAGGGCAGGTTAAAAAACATTATCTAGCATGAGCAGAGGACTTGCGGCTTTCAGCTTTTACTTTCTATGAGCCTGTTCTTATGGAAGAAGTAATTTTAGAAGGCTTTTTTTAGTCCAGTAAACCTGGAATAATCTAACCGTACTGTGGTTTTAATGCTAATTTAACTGAAAACTGAAACTAGTGCAAGGCTTTGGGAACTACTTCAAAAATCCAACATCTTTCATATTTTTGGTGTATTGCTCATCTACCTCAGAATCAGCATCTGTACCGAACAAGCTGTGAAGGGTTCACTCCTGTCCATGCTGACAAGCTGCTCTTCTCGAGTCCAGGTAAAAGCACATTACAAGCTTGTTTCTATTATGACTGTTCAAAGGTTTTTGTACCTTGCTAGCTCCTACCTTTCCTGCAATCCTAAACAATGCAAGCACGCGATCTCAGACAAAGAACAGTCACAGCTATTGCTATTCCTATCAAGAAATTAATCCAGGACTGCCGGTAGAAGCTTTAGCAAGCCTGTCAGCAAATGCAATTAGATTTGACCATTACAGACAAATGCCATTGCGTAACATAGTCTGTCACCACACTCATCACACAAGAGGTTATGCTCTCTTTATGCTTTAAGAGAACGAAACAATGCCTATTTGTTCTGTGTGTGTGTATGCTGGAGTGGACGGGTAGGTTTGGAGGAGAGGAATTATTGCCCTAGCGGTTGAGTACTCAAGGTTATTGTTCACTAAACAGAGTTATTTCTTGTTATTTGCTATTTCTTTTGCACTGTGCTCAACAGAGAAGTCAAACTGAAGGTGCTGTCTTCTTGAGTTTTACCTGCATTTTAAGATGGAACACCTTCATAGCAGAATTGCTGCATAAAATTGTCCCCAGCTTTACCGAGACAGGAGAAGCAAATTTGCTTCCTGTGATCTTTAAACATAAAGTCCTAAAAGTCCAATCTACTACTAGCACCAAAATGACACTATTTGCCTTTGCCAATGTATTTTTGTCTTTTTCAAACCTATTTCTGTATTACAGACACGGTGATGTGATCGACACTTCAGGGTGTTGTTCAGCAATACTTCAGTCAACCATCCACACAGCTGAATGTAAGCAAAGGGACAGTAAAAAGCAAGAAATAATACTGCGTTCTATTTGCAAAATGTCACTCTTCCCATTAGCATTCTGTACTTGACCCTTCTCACTGGAGAGGTGTCGATGGTTTTACTCAAAATGTCGTAGATGACTGTACAGAGACTGGACATAGGTGAAGACACACATAGGATCTGGCTTGTGGCCCATTACCATCATATCTTCCACTTCTATCAGACGGTCACAGTGAGCCATTTTCCTGTATTAACAACAAAGCAGATACAGCAAATCAAGAGTTACCTAACAGCTCCCAGGACTCATTTGATGCTCTGATTTGACCATTATTGAAACATTTAAGAAATCCTGAGATTTATTGGCAGCATTTGATTTCACAATGAATTGAACAGGGTCAGGCTAAACAGTTACTTTCATGACCATGGAATATTCCTGTTCTTTCTCTCTCTTGCTTTATACTGGGATCTGATCTAAAGCTCTGGAGCGGGGGGGCTTTTTTCACTATCATTCACATTCATCTTATCTGTAGCATGTAGCCCAATCTCGCACTACTCTGCCCACATCTCAGTTTTTGGTTAATATACAGGGAGTGCCTAAAGACCGGAAAAACTAAGGAAGAGTTGAGATGTGCCGATGAAGGCCCACATGGCTGTGAATTGTTTGTTTTCCACCACCCCTGAATCTTTAAGATATGAGCAATCTGAAGCAGCAGAAAGGAACAGAGGCTTAAAGATGAAAAATCACAAGGGTGGGAATCAATTTTATCAGCACAGCTAATAGTGGGGTGAACAACAGTAACTGAGAAAATAGCCTTTACTAGCACTTGAATAAATCAGTTTAAAGGCAATCATGGCTATGAATAGTAATTTCTGTAGATACCTCTCACCTACTGTTTCTTGATGTTGTGCTCGTGGTGTCTTTTGCTCTCCCCTAAACTTACTATTTACATAAACTGAGGTAGAAGAAAACTGCAGCTTTCCTTTGAGAGTTGCAGATAGTTTTCTAGAGATCAATCACGTAGAAGTATCACAGAATCTCCTTCAACTCACTGAGAAGCAACACATTTTTAAAAATATATACATAGATGTGTACTTAAAATATACTTGTATTTCCCAAAGTAATTTGTTTGCTAGAGGCTGTAATAAAGAGAAACACGTGAAGAAATTTGAAAGGTTTTTTTCTGAATGGCCAATGGCAAATCCAGTTAAGTTATCACATTAGCCATGTATTCCTACCACCTGTTATCATTTGGAAAAAGTGTATCAAACCGAGCTGCATACCACACAGAGAGGTCTTACCGTAAGAATCATGTTGATACCAAACAAGTTAGCATTTAATTGTCTGTTATACGGCATAAAGAAGAATCTGGATGACGTGGCTGAGTGTATTAGCTCCACCTATTTTCAGAAATGCAGTTAGCTGGTTGAGATACTGAGAAGTTCTCAGCCTTGATCTCTACTTACACCAAATTCAAACCATTCTTTTTCAAGAAAAGCAATGTACAGTCAGAGATGAAGTGTCCCACATGTTCTGTGCATTCTCTCTGCAGAACTTTATCTCTTTTGGCATGATAAGGCATCAGTATCACTAGCTTGCACATAAGTTTCGGCTTTCATATTATCCAGATTCTCTACTGCATTAGTATATAACTCTGAACTTCCTATCAAATGTTAGCAAGTTCTTCTCACAGCTTAGTTAGACAAAACAATCCTTGTCTAGTCCAAGAACCAAGGACACCGTTGCAGATTCAGGCCCAAAAAGTATAAACAAAAGCAAACTGAGGAGAGCAAACTGGGAAGAGGGGACTTCATAACCTGAAGCTGTAATTGGACAATTAACCCCAATATGTAAATGGACCAGAATTTATAAAAGTATGAAAATATGTGATCCATCGTCCATCTTAGGTGCTGCCTTGGCCAAGCTCTTGTACCGCCCAAGGTGTATCCTTTGAAGTCCTTTTGTTATAAATATCTACTTTATTCCTTTAACACTGTCTAGCATCCATTCTAGGCAGGCTCTCAAGGCATCAATACAGAGTCTAAAAGAGTAATAATTAAACTCTTCACTGCTGTGAAGAGCACTTCACTGGGAGCACTGCACAGAGAGCTATTGTACTCACTCAGCTGTTGTGAAGGCCAGCTCAAAGTTCTGCTTGCGATTAGCTGGGTCAAGCTTATTATAATCAAAAGCTTCAGGAAAGAAAGAATGCACAAGAGCGCAGAATGCCATCCCATCATTCCAGCTTGAGGAGAAGTTCTGGAGATCAATGTGCTGTCACGATGAAAAAAATGTATGTTAATGTAATATAGGGGAACAAATAAGAGCAGCTGCTTTTGTTCAATGCAGTTTTCTATTCTTCCTTCCCACCTGCAAGAGCTTTATTTTTTACTTCTCATCTTTGTATATCCATTTCACTGCTGACATTCTGGGAAAAAAATGGCACACTCAGCAACGAAAGCTTATTGCCTGAAACACCCAGATGCAAAGCAGACACATAGTCAAGGTCCCTGATCCAAAGCCCACTGCAAATACTGTGAAGAATCTCATCAATATCAGTGAGCTCTGAAGCAGGCCCAAGCTACCAGCTTAGTATCTGTGGAAACTAAGGACACTGCTTATATATAACCATAATCACCCTATGGAGGATTTAAAATTGAAGGACAGTTAATTTTTGTGGCTGTGAACAATACTAGATAAAGACTATGCTTGCGTGGTTTGCCCAATTTGTGTTCACACGCAGATAGGTAGAAATACAGGAAAAATCATACCTACTGCACAACCTGATTCTTAAAACAAATTCTTATTGTTACTTTCAAATGCCACAGTGAAAAGAAACATATCTGTGCTCTTGTCTCATGCTGCTTTCCCATCATAAAAGCCCCAGCTTTTCTGGTAAGCAATTAACCATAGTTTTAATTAATTCTGTTTATACTATAATGTACAGTTTAGTAATAATTATGCATGTTTCAGAACATTGAAAAGCACACTACACACAAACACACAAAATCCCTAGGGAAAAAAAATCTCTATTTCTTTGACAATTGCAGCTTAAGGCCAGGTAAAATGAGTAAGATCTCAACTGCTGTATTCTTTTAGTTACACTGATGCTACCTCATAAAAACTTACTCCAGTGTGATTCAAACTTAACCATTTACTACAAATTCATATGTCAAATACTAACAGAGTTCTTTGGCCTGCATGTAGCAAAATGACCATAATCTCCATATATTCACAACTTGTCATGTATATTGTGAACACAAAAATTACAACCTGCATCTAAGGAAAAAAAAAGTGTATAAATTTATATCCATAAGCACAAAAACATTAAAGCTTTCAGAAAAACATTAATGCATTGCTTTAATAGACATAGAGAATCTCATTCATGCAATCACTGACTGTCTTGAAGTGCTGCTTATGCAAACCACATTGGTGTTACCCACACAAAAATGTATGACCTTGAGAAAGTTAACTCATTCTCTAGCATATTTTACATTCACTTTTTGAGCATGGATTTTGGCAAATTCTCCTGAAAAAAAAAAAGAGATGAAAGTGCTAGCACATGTTCACCTTGTATCCTATGGTTTTTGAGCGACACCAGTCTAACAGAATTTGTTTAATGCTGCTAGCGCTGGCAACCCCTAAACTCAGCGACCTCTTCAGCTTAGCTCTGGATTCTCCTTTTCCTCTGGAAAATGAACAGAGACCAGGTTAAAATACATTCTAGAAAAACTTAAACCTACTTGTCAGGAATATCTATGCAACTTTGCCCAGGTGATATTTGAGAAAAATGTTGCTGAAACATCGACCTCTTGGTCCTGCAAGAAAAGCTAATTTTTATTAAACTAAAGCCAAAATTTCAAGCCCTCTTTTATTTAAATCATACTGCCATCAAGAAGCACCCATATTTTTGAACCTCAATGAATGGCAACAGAAAGTCACTATATTCACAGTCTCCTATAACAATGGAGAAGACAGCTTTCACAGAACTCTTTCCCGATAAAAGGCACCTGCTGCTTCAGCTGAACAACTCCAAAGTCAGAGGAATCTGTAGCTGTGAATTTCCAAGGTTTGGTCTGTAAAGTCAGCGAACCTTTAAGTTACCTCATATTGTCCCTCAGCTCTGAGGACACAGAGTTCTCCCACCCAGCTGTACTCTGCTGGTAATAACTAACAAATTAGTTTCCCATTAACAAACCCTTCTGCAGACAAGGACTGTGACGTACTTTCCATCATCACGTTCCAGTTTCTCGAAAAGCGTTTTCCTGGCCTGCGTTCCTGTAATCCGCGGGAGCGTCTGAGACCGCACCAATTCTCGCCTCCTTTCAACTTGGTGACGTACAGCAGGAGGAGGTGAGCGGGAGCCGGGCTTCACATCACAGTAACTGTCAATGGCACTGAAAAACCATAAGATGAAAAGTATGTGGCAAACAAAAGAGTGGCAAGAGCCAGCATAAAGGTTCAACTGTTGTCTCTAAACCTTCCGAAAGATTCATTTCAAGAGGACCTGCATGAGTCAAAAGCAATTTTAATAAAAGTACAATTATTAATGGCACACAAAAGCACTTAAGTATAGAACCCCTAAGGTACTGTTACAAATAAGACACAGCCACACAAGCCATAGGCACTTTGTAGCACTGAGTAGAACAACAATTAAAAATCTTCAAGGAAAAGAATATGACCAAAAACCCTGTTGCAGCCACACAGGAGCACTAAATCCCTTCGATTTCCAGCTTCAGGGTTCCTGGAGGCTGTGATATTTTTTAAATGAAATTTTAAGAGTTTCAGGAAGTACTTTCGAAATTTTTACTTACAGTGCATAGAATTCTGACCTTCTGTTAGTTTTGGTTTATTGACTGCAAGCTGGAAATTTGATTGAGAAATATAGGATTATATATTATTATATTATATTATATATTCAAATTCAAATGTTTGTTTGAGCCATATACTGTTTCATCAGCATTAATGAAGTAAGACAAACACTGCATTTGGAAATATTCGCTATCACAGAGATGGGGAAACAGGCAAAAAACAATGACATCAGTGTCACACATTACTATCTGGTACAGATAGAGGTCAGGTATGACACCAAGTTCTCAAGGGTGCTCAGTGTAACGTGATACAAGTAGTGAAGTGCTGATGTTGGAACTGCCTCCGAAGAAATGTAGTGCCTAATTTGGGATTGTTTTCAAGGCAGATACAAGCCCAATTTAAGAGATGTAAACTTTCTTCTCTCCCACTTTTTCTTGATGAATATTTTGCTTGCAAAGGATGTCTATTTATGCCAGGAGTAATTGTGTACCATGTAATCTTCTACTAAGTAATTGCCAACTCTGAGTTAATAAAGAATGTGTAGTAGTCCTCAGCAAGGCATTTATCTACAAATTAAACTCTAGGCTAGCCAAACTAAGGATATTTGATGGCAATCATATGTTGGTTTCAAAATATTAGCCAAAGTATTAATTTCAACACAGATGAGTATTTTAAAAACTGTTTTCAAAGGACCTGACAACTTCCTCCTCCTAACAAAAATCCACCACTATCAGGCACTGAAAGTCTTACTGATTAAGAGCAAAACTATGTGGAAATCCACAGTGAATTCTACTTGAAACTGCTTGACAAAATGTTGTCCTTTCTCATCTTTGCTCCACTTAGCCCAGAGGAAAGCTCACAGCCTTTAACGGGCTTAAAATATAGCACCAGTGACTCATTTGTTTTTTGGTCCACTGGTGGGACATCCTGAAAAAATCTCCCCCCAAAAAAGAGCCAAATGTGCTAAGGCTATCCAAAGCTAAAATCACAGGTGTGATGCTGACGTACAGCCTACCGGATGTCTCGAGAAAAGAAAGGTGTGAGGATTAACAGGTGCCCTGATAGTGGATAGTGTCCTGATATGGGAGTCATAGGCACAAAAAACTAAGTTGTACAGGGGGTTTAGGGGGAATGAATGCTCCTCAAACTAGACATATAGCATGATACATACAGCAGGTTGCCAATTTCCAATGAGAAGTACAATCAATAAATAACCTGGTATGTTTCACCTGAGAACATTCAGAGTATGTATATAAGTACTGCCATGTTGAATGAAAATTACTAAGTACAGCATATCACTAGGGTGATTTTAGTACAGATAGTGTGATTATTCCAGTAGTCATTGACTCGTTATTCCCCTAAAGTAGAAGTCTGATTAAGAGGAATATGCCCATTTATACGTTGATGGACATAGCACGTATATTAAATGAACTGCTTATGTTAATGTAAGAGATTATGGGGCAAGGAGATTCATGTGAAATCGTACACACAATGCTTAAAATACAGCATCTGGGACTCACCTGTTTTCCAAGTCAGCAGAACACCTATCCCTTAAGACTATATTGACCACAATGGCCCAACAAAATGTAATGAAGAATGCATACCTTTCACCACTTTTGGCTCCGCTATGCAGCCCGTAGTTCACAGTTGAAACAGACTTGGTGACAGAAGTAACATTCTCTATATAAAAACAGAAAATATATATTAGTGCAGAAACTTTCCTTATGTGTTTTCCTGATGGATAGACACACATTGATTTTTATCCACCGCGCTGTAAAGCTGCAGGTCTCTAACTTCCATATGAGCTAACAAGCTCATTTAACATTTCAGTTAAAGGAGAAAGTAATGCTTGCAAAAGACTTTCCAGCAGATGAGTCCTGGGGAGTTCAATGTAATAGAGTGCATAATTCAAATTATCTGATTTCTATCAGGAAGAGATTTTAGTTTGTAAAGCAGAACAGACTTGAAGTTGCAAATGTGGCTTAAAACCAACTTTGCATCTTCCTGCCTCCACCCCTGAAGTTCTACTTTTCGTGCTTTGCCTCTTAGGGCTCAGCTCTGGACTCCAGCTATGCTCTATAAACGTAAAACAGTGGAGCCCAGTTTTAACGTACTAAACCCAAAACTTGTTGCACAAACGCTCCTTCTATACACGAAGGACTGACATCTTAGAAGCAATCCAACCTGATCACTGCCTAAGTCACTGTCTGAAAATGCAGAATTCTCCCCTCTTCTTATAGAAGTGACTCAGATCAGCTACACTGCTCACGTAAAACACACTGGTAGATGCCAGCATACAGGTGTAACAGGTTTCTGACCATTAACAACAGCCAGACATTTATGTAAATCTCAGATGTTTTCATGTGAGGAGTGTGATCCTTATTCTGGAAAGGCTATATATTTTGCTAAATAAACCGACGCTTGAGACCACTGTGAAATGCCAGTGCATTGTGCAGACAACTTGGTGACAACAATCAGAGGTACTTTTGGAGAAAGTGCAGCTCATCTATTTCAACTGATATCAGAAATCCTTAAAGCATTTTGTCCTTTGCCACATTCATATTACAAAGACTCTTTACTTCTATCTTGCTCAAAGTAATGAGCTTCAATATACATGGGTGAGCACACCACATTCCAACTGCCGTTACCTTGTGTACAGTCAGAGTTTTCACTTGAACAGCTGAAATCTTCACTGCTCAAGCTGTCTGCCTGCCACACTTTTGTGGCACCTATGGTTTCCACTGCAGAAACTGTCTCACAGTACACACACACATCACCGTGCAAATAAGGGTAAGCATCTCTCACTTTGAACTGATTGAGAATCTGATGGAGTAGAACAAGTGTTCATGATTCTGTGAGTCTGTATATAGACTTGTTAGCAATATTAGTATTACCGTGTACCTACAAATCAAAACTACTTGCTCAGATCTGAATCCCCCAAAGAGCATGGAATCACTCTCAATTTTTGTTGCATAAGGGCACGCAGACAGGAACATTCGCCTCCAGTGGCAGATGAACCCATTGTTCTCATTTTAATTGAATTCCAGTCCTTCACCATATCAGCACAAAAAAAACCCCAAAGGAAGTGTTTGCTACACCTCAGCTTTAGTAAGATAAAAACTGAAAGACTAACCTGCAAATAATCCCTATCTCTTGCTGGCAATCCCATCTGGTCTCCTTCTGTAATTTCTCACTCATATATATAGTCCAATTTGTAAGTGTCACAGCCAAGGATTAATGGCTTCAATGCGTGGGTTTGTTTTTTTTGTTTTGGTTTGTTCTTTTTTTT
>PYHW01010384.1:0-12798 GCA_013186435.1 Turdus rufiventris | reverse complement strand
AAAACCCCAAAGGAAGTGTTTGCTACACCTCAGCTTTAGTAAGATAAAAACTGAAAGACTAACCTGCAAATAATCCCTATCTCTTGCTAGCAATCCCATCTGGTCTCCTTCTGTAATTTCTCACTCACATATATAGTCCAATTTGTAAGTGTCACAGCCAAGGATTAACGGCTTCAATGCGTGGGTTTGTTTTTTTTGTTTTGGTTTGTTCTTTTTTTTTTTTTTTTTTTTTGGTTTTTTTGGGGGGTTTTTTTGGGTTTTTTTTTTTTTTTTTNTTTGTTTGTTTTTTGGTTGTATTTTTTTTTTTTGGGGGGGGGTTTGCTTGTTAAACTCAGTTTCAATAGAACTAAGATTATGCAATCACTGACCCGTGTATACGTGTCAGACTGCTGTCAGTCATTCTTTCCTCCGAATGAGTATTGGAACCTGTTAGCCAAATATAGGCCTAACTTCTTACAGGGCATCCAGTCTCAAAGCACTAAAAATGTCTACAAATTTCATGAAAATATCTGGCCATGTTTAAGAGATTCAGTAACTTATTGAATTCAGTAACTGTGCTGTAAGATACGTCTCACTAAAAACTCATCTACATTAGGCACAAAAATTCTCAGCAGATGTGACATCCGCTCCAGCTGATACTCCAAACTGGAGTGTCCCACAATGAGATATACAGCCATAGAAGCAAGGTTTCATAATTACCACTAGGTCATGGGACAATATTCATAGCACCAGTTGAAGAAAGGAAACGGGATGAAGCTTCAGCAAGTTCTTTTTCTGTCTTTTACCTGGCCGGTTGGAAGATTTTACTCCCATTGTATTTGTGCTCTTGCCCTGCCCCAGCAGGCAAGAGGATGCATTAGTTGTTCCTGTTGGACAGACGTTCTCTCCTGTAAACTTCTCAGATGTCCTGGTTACCGCAGTAACAGGAAGGTGGGGCATCTGTAAGGTGACTGCAGGGGCATGGGCTTCAGGGGAAGATGATTCTGACATCTGAAAACCGGTCAGTTCGCGGGCTACTTTTGCCTGACCTGAATAAAAAAATAGGAGAGAGGAAGTAAATTTTTTGTAGGTTTGTAACTTTGTTACAAACCAATGTCCATGCAACAACTCTGTTTTACGAGACATGGGACTTACTCCTCTATGAAACATTATACTATTGTACCAGGTATTTACCAGCAGAAACAACCCTAGCACAAGCAATCCTTGCAGCGATCACACTTACTCTATGTGAATCTCAGCAGGAACAATATCTTCAGATCATTAATATACTAGCACTTGCATTTGGTAAGCTTCTCTTCCTCCGTACTGCCCTCACCCCCAATCTCCTGCCCTGGTTAAGGAAGCAGCATTTCTGTTCTTTTCATGGTCTTATGAAGCACTGTATGATTTTCTCTGAAGTGGAGATGGTAATTCCTTCCTTCACTGAAGGATGATGGAAGCAGATGGGTAACTTGCAAGATGTTTTTGGGATGCAAGACTAAAATGGCACCCAGCATAGCAGCCTTATCGCTCGTGTCTCAAGTTAAAGCAGCCTCTAATTTATGAAACACCATAGTACGTGCTTAACAGTAAAGCTGAAGTTTAAAAGTTAAACTCCTAATTATGAAATAAAGTATTGGTGCCACAGGACAATATCCATCTGGAAACTATAGCAGATTCAGACTGTTCCAAAATGTGAGACCTGCTCTATGACTTCCAAGATCAGGTATTTTACAAGCAGCACTACTTCATTTCATGCCCTGTTCCTACCTGATGACGAAGATCGATGCCCATTTTCAATGTTGGAAGAACTAAAAACTCTTCTAAACTCAGGTTTCTGGTGGTCATCCAGGTCTACACTCTGTCAGAACAGACAACAGACATGACAACTAAATCTCAAACAGCAGCAAAAGTGAGAATATCCAGAAACACCTGCCAAGAACAGGTTTTCCTCGTGCAAGCAACCACAAAATAACAAGGGAACCATTACCTAACCCCAGGAACTGAGACTGCAAATGAAGCACTGGCAATGCCTAATTTAAATCAATCTTGACACACTCGTCCCTCACGGACCCCAAGCACCCAGGAGGTGTTATCTTTTGTTAGATAAAGGCATCACCATCCACTGCGATGGTGATAAACAGACAACTTCATGTAACAGCGGAGAAATTGATTGAGATTGTGTGGAATAATGCTGTGCTTTTTAATTTTTTGTTCCCTTCTCTTTGCTGCAGAAAGAATTTACTCTATGAAAACATATTTTACAAGCGTTACAAAGTAAATCCAATTCTAGGACATTACAGCTACATTATAATCTGTAACTTCTGTACAAATAGCTTTTTTCTGGGAAAAGCATAAATTCTCCTCATAATATCTGTCACTATAATTACAGAAAAATCAGCCAGCAATTTTTTAGTTTAGTTTTTTTGGATTTTGTAGGAGGCTGTGTCTTTGGTTTTTTGGGTTTTGTTTGATTGATTGATTGAGGTTTTGAGCTGGTTGGGCTGGGGTTTTTGAGGGGGGTGAAGGGGCATGTTAAATTGTGAGGAACTATGTGATTTTTTGGCTGCATAACTAAAGAAAGAAGAAACTGCTTCCTGGATACATGATTACTGCAGTTAAGTTTCCAAGAAGTAGCAGCTACAACTAATAGAGAGAAATCTCCCAACACACAGGCCACAAAAAGTTTCATTGATTGCATAGTTGCGTCTCCAGGTCGAAACTTTTGTATATATGTGCATGAATAAACTCAGCTATTGCTAGCTGCTGGGATTGAGAAAATGACAACAAATACTAATTACAGAAACCAAGCAGAATCAGGGCTTCAGAACTTCTACTGCTGCTTTTAGGGCAACTGAGATGCCAGTCAACAATTATCGCCTATATGTGGAACTGAAATGTAAAACAGAGCTAATGCAGCTGTCTAGAATGTACCCACAATATACAGTTAGAACTGTTTAGCCATTCATGCCAGCCATTATTACCTGAATATGAAGAATGCCTGTGCAGGCTGTCATCGTGAATCTACTTTTATAAGCTGGGGAGGCGTGAGTGAGTAAAATCGTCAAATGACATGGTCATTGCAAAGGTCATGCAGCATTCAACACACTGAACTGGCTTTCTAATGCAATGACAAGTGCTGCATTGCACGCCTTTCATGCAAACCTGACCGCTACAGTTTGGCTAACGGTGCCAAAGAAGAAACTGATACCAGGCTGGAGGATGGGGAAGGAGGCCCATGTGCTGACAGAACAGTAGGAAGATTTGGGATCAGATTCTGATGTGCATTTAGTAGTGTCAGGCTGAAGTATTTTCAAAATCTGTTTTGGAGAAGCCAAGCTTCTGACAAACCCATGTGTTTAGCATTAGTACTTCTGTCAGTGCTGGTTACATAGATTATAAATAGCAGAGGGATAACTACATATATCTGTACTAAATGAGAAGTAGTACTCATTTGTATAACTCGTGACAACAACATGATGAAGAACTGTGGTAGGGCTGCTGGAATTCCTCCTTTGCTGCAAAGAAGTTTCACTTTGAAGATCTACAACCAGAAGCTGCAACTACCACAAGCCACGAGCGAAAATTCAGCGCATTCAGAACATGTAAGCACCAGATCACGAGATTGGAAAAAAAAGAAATACAATTGTTACTTCCTCACTGAACCTCTAAGGTGCACGTCTGTTATGTCTTCGAGATTTTGTCTGCAACAAAGTCTAATTCTAGAAGAATGACAGACACAAACGATATTACTCTCTCCCAGTCTGAGAGATTTCAGTCATCCAGTGTCTTTCACAAAACCACCAGTTACCACAAGTGTCACAATACAAATCACTGGCTCTAGAAATGCTGTTTATCTAGGAGAAGTACATCCCCTTCTTCTTACATATAACAGGTGAAATTGATGCTTCATTTTGATGGACAGTAATATCACCACTGACCACCATAAAGGCAAGAATCCACACTCTATTCCTTGCATATATAGAGATCGTTGATACATCAGATACTGGGAACGATGAAATTTTGAGGAAATGCAAACAAGCCTGCTAGACACCAGTAAGAAGCGCACCACATCTACCCCTTAATTCTACTACTAGAAAGCCACTGTCCATCAGACAATATAAGTATTCTCTATCTGTAACTAACCCCACAACTTGAAGAAAAAGCCTTGAACACTATGACCAAACAAGAAAAGCTATTGCACTGAAGAAAAACAATAGGAGTACTTCTCACAGAATCTTTTTTGAAGTAAGCCTGGATACAAATGGGTAGGAGGAACGATTCTCCCTTAGCAGCTTCAGCAGGTGCCTGTGGCTATGTCACAGTGAATTAAAACAAAGCAATCGACAACAAAATAATCTAGATAAGGATCAAGGCAACCTTGAAATGTCACCATTCTGAAAGGATACTTGCAGGAAGTATAAGAGAATAATAAAGAAGTTAAACCAATGACTTCCTTTATCAAACATAGGAGTTGAGATAGTTTAGAAATAGAGTATGTAATGCCAGGTGATTGCTGGATCATGTAATCCCGCTGTCATTATAAAACCACAGAATGGTTTGGGTTGGAAGGGATAGTAAAGATCACCTTGTTTCAACCCCTTGCCATGCTCAGAGATTCCATGCATTAGATCAGGTTGCTCGCAAGCCTGTCCAACCCAGCCTCAAACACTGACAGTGTTGGGGCATCCCTGGGCAACGTGTGCTTCACCACCCTCTGAGTGAACAGTTTCCTCCTAACATCTAATCTAAACCTGCCCTCTTTCAGTTTAAAACCATTGCCCCTTGTCCTGTTGCTATCTGCCCATACAAAAACAAGTCACTCATGTCCCCCTCTTTGTAAGCCTTCCCAAAGTATTCAAAGGTTGCAGTGAGGTCTCCCTGAAGCCTTCTCTTCTCCAGAGGAGAACTGAACAACCCCTGGGGCTGAACAACCCCACTTCTCTCAGCCCATTTTTGCTGAAAATACCTAGGTCATTACATACGCCCAAGTCGTGTCTTATGCAGTTACTCACAAGCTGACTAACTGCTAGGTGTCATCACATCACCAGAGAGATCCCAATGGGTTATACTTGTTTTTGTTTAGACCTTCATAGGTGGTCATAGCCAGCTATCTATCTCTCTGCAGCGTTGATCACTGCAGACAGATTCTCTCCAGACATCTGTCCAAGTTATAGAGAAACTCTTCTGACAGTTTTAAAACAGAACACTCTTAAAGTACTTATAGTCCTCCCTCTTAACAAAGGCATCACACTTAATTGCAAAAAATATGGGGAAAATCCTAAGTTATAAAGCTCCTGCCAAAATGTAAAATCAGATCAACAAAAAAAAAAAATACCAATGCTCTTCCTTTGCAAATGCTCAGTAGCACAGGTACGACTCCAGGATCCATATCTTTGAAACTAACTCTTCAAGTAGCCCCTATTTTTCACTTTCGTGAAAGCAGCTCTCAAGATCCTAGTTAAGAGAGCTGAGTTGAAGTCTGGTATCAAAATAACAGAGACTCACCTCTGAATCAGAGCGGTTAATGGCCATTTGAAATTCCACCTAAATCAGCATTTGGACCTGCTGTATAACAGCTTTCAAGGACAGCACAGCAGAAATTGCCCAAATTATAATTAAAAGGCGATTTGTGTCCTTACTTCCGAATTACGCTTGGAACTCCCTGGATTCATTTTTTTTCCCCAACGAAGTTACCATGAGAAATAGTCTACCAATATTAGAAAATAATGGTTTAGATAAGAAAGATGGTCAAAATCTCCAGTATCCAATTAATGCTGCAGAACCGCACAGTAAAAAAGGAACTCGAGCGATAAATCTTTTCAGGAGCAAAAGAGCACATCTTGATTTGCTACTATTTCCAGGTCAGTATTGGTTCTCGTATCTCGCACTTATAGAAGTATTTACTAAGATTAAAAGTGTCACCAGTTTTATCACAGGTACTCTGATAACATACACAGTGCCATTTATGGTATTCTGTTTCAAAAGCTTCAGTCATATAACCAGAAATCGGAATCAACTGAAGAAGCAGTGTTCATTACAGAGAATCTGGGTGACTGGCACAGCAACCAAGGCTCGCTCTTTTGCCATTTGTGTGCAGCCACATCAGAACCTGACCCACAAATTCATGTTTTCACCACACAAATTCGGTGTGCATAGCTGTAGCTGCGTCTCCCATAGTTCTCAGTACTGAAATTCCTTTTCGGTCAGCTCTGCTAACTTGGGAAGTCTCCAACCTAAATTGTTGGGAGGGCACTGAAGAACGATCAGCATTTAAGCAATCGTCCCTGAACCCTCAAAGCAAAGCAGGAATGTTCTCATCCAAACAAAAGTTCATACTGTGCTTGAACACGGACCGATACCTCAAGCTGGATATTTCCGTAACATTGATGCAAGACCCTTCATAGACTGTGAAGCACACACCACAATCCGACAGCGGTGATGGAGGGGCCACAATCCCTCATCCCTTCTGTATCACTCAGCTTACTTCTATTCCTTACAAGAAAGTGTGCGTAGCTCTGCAGAGCAAAAAGGAACCAGTCCGCAAGTCGTATGGATGCTGCTTACCTCTGTCACATGGGGGAAAAGGCAGCACTTACTAAAACTATCAAACAATAGTTTTATCTTTTCATTTGCCCAGAGGTAGGAAGGTCAATGCCCCCATTCACAGGTCAGTAGGAATGAAGAGGGTTGGAATGCAGTACAGATTCTGCTCATTCCCACCAAATGCAGTCAATTTAATTTCCAAACTTTTCTTTTTTAACCTCAAGCCTGGATAGATCACAGACTAGGTTTTTAAGCTTCAACAATCTTAAACCCCCCCTAAGACGTGCTTTACCAAGAGGATGTGAAACAGGCTGTCATCTGTGGCAGCCAAGTCTCTGGCACCCCAGTTTTAAGTGACCAAATCACAGCAAACGGTCGGGTTGCACCCTGCTGGCATCAAGGATTGCACAAGAGCTCTCGACTCTTCTAACAGAGACAGACACAGAAAAAGGATTGCACAAAACATCTCAATACCAGAGAAGCTTCACACTAAACTAGGGTTTCTGCGCGCCGAGTTACAATGCTCAACCGCGGGAAGTTCTATCACCGGGAGGAATTACTATGTTTATGCAAATTTAGGTCACGGATACCACGACAGCTCGCGTCAACCTCTCAGGCACAAGAGGCAGCAGTGAGGGACAGCAGATGCACCGCAAAACTGTCTCACTGTGGGATGTTAATCTTAGTAAAACTTTATTGCACGCTATATGCTAAGCTATTCCCCTTTGTGAGTTTGCCAACTGGCAAACAAACATTGCCGGCACATAGGTCCGCCAGAACAGAGTCCAGAAAAGACAAAAAAATATTCGCTTAGATACGTACATTGATAGCCAAGACTGCCCCATCTCCTCATTTCTAACCAAAGGAAGCCCACAGGTTGCTACCACTCTAAGCAAGATCCCAGTCTGACCAAACAGAACCATAATCAGGTAGACCTCCAGGCGGTATCACAGCCAAGACCATTTCTCAGAGCACCTCTCAAAACACCACCGGACCCCACGCCACAAGAGAAGAACCCCGTGTCCCTAAACGTCACGCCCTGCCAACGCAGTACGGCAACACCCGGGCAGCATCCGTTCACCCTTGGCCCTCCCTCCTGCTGTCCCCCTGGCCGCTTACTTGGCTCCGGCCAGCGACCGCTAGCTTGGCATGACTGGAGAAGGCGCCGTCGGCCGAACCTTGCCCCGGCGAGCCGGGCCCCGCGGCCCGAGGGCTCTCCGCCGCCTCGTTCACCCACTCGTGCGGCAGCCCCGCCGAGCGGCCCAGCGCCTCCACCTGCCGGGACAGGCGCTCCAGCTGTACCCGCAGGCGCCGGTTCTCCTGCTGCAGCTCAGAGACAGCGTGTGCCAGGGGGCTGGCGAGGCGCAGCACCTCCTCCACCTGCCGGCCTACCCCCTGCTTGAACAACTGGATGTCCACATGGATATCCCGGACGGCGCCCCGCAGCGTGTCCTCGTAGCGTCCCAGGCTGTCGCAGACAGTCTGCGCCTCCCGCCCGTTCGGATCCTCGATCTCGCCGGCCATGGCGTCCGCGGACCGCAAGCAAGGACGCAGGGGGCTCGAGAGCGGCTAGCGGCAGACGCCCGACGGGTCTCCCCGCTCGCCGCCGCCTCTCCTTCTCTTGGAGAATTCCCTGTGCTTCCCGGCAGGCCTCGGCCCGTTCTCCCGGGGCGCAGGAGCTCGGCGGGGCGCGCACCGGGGCAGCCGCCGCACGGAAGCGGCGCCGGTGCTGCGGCCGCTCGCTCTGCCCTGCTCGGCGGACACTCCAAAGAGGGAGATGGAATTTCGGCAGGCACTGGTGGAACAAGCGGGCAGAAGAGGCGGGGCCACGGGCTCGTTCGCAGCTGCCCGGGGACTTCAGGGCCCGAGAGGGCCGGGCGTGATGGGCTGGAAAGAATAGGAGAGAGACAGAAGGAGGGGTTAGTACCAAATCCTTCCCGGATTATTGCTTGGACGATGACGATGTCGAATACGTACAGATTGTCTCTTTCGCGGGGAACACGGAGGCAAAGGGAGAAGGGAACGGGCATAGAGAGAAAAATGTACACACAGGCACTCTTAGACCAACTGCCAAGTTTCTGCACTTTCACGGGCAGGAATTTATAACCAGCATGATCACACTTTAACGTTTCCCACAGTAGGCTGCAATTCGACGGGCATTACTATTAATCGAACAAGTCGTCCAGCAGATCCAATCTGTGTCCAGGGGGGATGAGACACACATTTCTGTCAAACTAGCCAGAGTCAAGATAGAGAACGCTTTCAGGCGCATTCTTTACTGCAGCACGAGACAAAAAAAGCCTCACAAAAAAAAAGGGAATCTGAGAAATATTTTAAGCAAATTTCCATCATCAGGTAGCCCGTATATGTCAGCACTTTATGTCAGGTACTTACAACTTCTTTGGTACCATTTAATAGTTGTCAATAATAGCTCTCCCGCAGCAGCAAGTAGCTATGCCTGTAAATCTAGAACGTGCAGGGAAAGTTAGAGTTCTGCCCCAGCCGGTATGCGTAAAACCCTGAAGCAATAATAACAGAATTCAATTACCACTAGCTCACAGCCAATTTCTTAACATAAGCAACTTTATCTAAAAATAATATGTGTGGTTATTAAAGCTGACAGTTCATAGCTATTAGCTAATGGTACTAATAGTGCAATTCTTTGGAAAATACTCTTCCCCAGATAGCAAATATGTCCATTTTGACAATATTTTTAGTTACGAAAGAAAACGACTTTTTCAGAGAATAATTATCTAGTAAAAATTTCAGTTTTCTGACGAAAGGTGTTTTGAAAGAAAATTTCCAACCTACTCTCAGCTACGTCTAGCAGAACCAAGCAAATCAAATTATTTTGCTGTTTACAGACTCAGCAACTATAGAGTAATCACAAACCTCCGGTATTTTTAAAACTTCCTCTCATTCATGCATGTAGAACAATTTACAGTACAGTTAATTTCCTAATCTTACCAAAAATTTAAGTACAGTTTCCTGTATCTTTCTGGCCTGTCACAAACAAGGAATCAGCTTTAAACTTCAACAATCTAAAACCACACCCACCTTTCTGCTCCCCCTTGACATCTCCTTTTGAGCTCTTGCAGGTGGGGCAGATCATAGGAATATCTCACTGTCCAAAAGCCTCTCAAAACAGCTATTGGATGTAAACAGTTGTCGGGGGGTCCTCTTCCTTTTTCTGTGGCGTTTTCCCCATTGTAATGTTAAGAAACGTGTTAGCTACGCCCTAGGACGATGCTTAACGACACAAAAGCGGAGGGAGGAGTAGGAAGGACACCGGGATGACCGGGGGCGGGAAGGAGGGGGAAAGCCAATTGCGCTCCGTAGGATACACCCTCTCGACCGCGCTCGTCGGAGGAGCGCGTTAGGGGCTGCGACCCAGCACCCCCCTCTGCCATCCCAAAGCGGGCAGCCACGTTCGCCGCTGCACTGCTGCATTTTCCCAGATCCAGCCTCCCACTTCTGGACACCCAGCCGAGCGCTACAATCCACAAGGTAAAGCAGGGGAAGCCTCTCCTCCATCCCTCTCCCACCTGGGCCGCCGCCACCGTTGTTCCGCCCTGTCCCGGGGAGGCGGCGGCGCCTGGGGCCGAGGGGACTGGAACTGACTACAACTGTCGCTAATTGTCATAGCTGATGTTGGTTTTGTTTGTCTTGTAGATATATGGGATGGAAAGTTTTAGTTCAGTGGGTAAAGACCCAATGTTGTTGTCCTGGGCCCCGTTCCTGGGACCGGGCTTCCGCCTGCTAAAATTCTGGACGGATTGGGATTTCTCCCAGATACAAGCTGCCACCGCTTAAATAACCCTGTTATTCCTTAACCCCTATCTTGCCTGAGAGCCGCTTAATTTCCAAATTACAATAAATCGGAGTGTGAAAAACACTTTTCACTGTCCTGGTAAAATTTTACAGGTTTAACAAAAAGACAATAGGAGACACACATAAAGCAAAGGGTTAAAACGGCAAGTTCCCAAGAGCAGGCGGCTGCTTCGGGAACGCTCCTTTAAGTACGTTTTACAATACATCAACTTGTTGCATCTTCATAGTTCTTTATGCATAGTTGAACTTTTTCTGAGAACTATTTCGCGTGGCCACTGCTTGGGTCCGCCTTTTTAGAGCATGCGTGTATCTTGGCTTTAATCCTCTTCTTATCTTTTAATTTGGGTGGTGGTCCCGGCCTTTTGCAGCCGGTGAGCGTTAATAATTGTCGTGTCAGCTGCAGGGCCCCCATCACACATTTACGGTCTGTTATCTCAACTAAGCGGGTAGTTTAAGCGTACTGTCTCTAAAAAACATCTGTCTAACTTTTGCTATTGAAAAAAACCTATATTCATACAGGAAAGCTATTTTAACATTATACATTTAGCATTTATCACAATAGTTGCAAAAATAATTGCAAAAAGCCAACAATACGTCACGCACTTATAACAGGAGGGAGGGGTTTTCCTGGCTTTCTCGGCAAATAGCTGTCTTTGAAACCGAGACAGCAGCACGGGTGAAGCCGACAACAGTGATTCAAAGATGGAAAGGTGATACTCCTTCTCAGAGCTTAAACTGAGAGATTTAAAATATTTTGATGCCCAAATCACACTGGGCTTTCTGTCTCGGTATCTGATGGTTTTTCTTTTTCAGTAAAAATACTGAAATATCGGGAAATAAGATTTCTTTTGCAGTACAGGCAATTAAGGAGCTCTTTTCAGGTCTGAGGTACAACCCAAAGACCAATATCAATGCGTGCATTTCTTTTCATGGTGTGTCAATAGCTCCCTAAGCATTTATGGTTACTACTTTTTAGAATCAATCTGGACCGCTGGGAAAAAAAGAAAAACGGTCCCAGAACAGCAGAAACATGTCATTTAATTAAAATGAACTCTGTTTGCTTCCCCACTTTTCCCCATACAAAGACACACACACATATAACATAGGTAGGTGTACCCATGTGCATTCAGAAGCCGAAGCATGAGCTGGGAAGTCCTCATCTGATAAGTTCTTTCTAGACTTGTGTTAAAGCATACTCATTTCAGACCTTGAGATAACACAACCTACTGAAACGTACTAATCTAAAAGCAAAGTGGTCCACCATAACTTACGCAGCAAGGATTTAAAGAGGTGTCTTGGGCATAGAAAGATTTTGGATAGTTTAAATATCAGAAGCCCATTCTGAAATGGGATCAGTTGACTGCATGGGTACAATCACTGCTCATATGAAGTTTCACAGCCTGGCTCTGCATGTGAAATTACAATTTTTTTAGCAAGTGAGGAAGGATAAACCTTCTAAATATAAAGGATGAGTTATGTTCTTAGTTACTTATCTCTGTCATTAATTTGCAAAACTTATGGATAACAAACACACCAAGTGGGCTAACAGCCAGGAAGCCTCAGTTGTTTCTTATAACTGACCGGCAACTTTTTCTCTGTTGTTCTTGCTTGTACCAGGCATCATCCTAACACTGAAATCACCGTGGCAGAAGCAACAGAGTATACGTAGTAGGCACGTGTCCGCAGATGCATGTGCAATTACATACACCCAAAAGCAGCAATAGGAGCAGCCATTCCCCAATTTGTGCAAGGTATTCAGCTCCTTTGGCCCTGTTCACTCACCACAAGAAGGACTAACAGTCTCCATTACACCTAAGGATGCCAAGCCTTGTAAAGGGTAACATTTAAGAGACAACAGTCACTGCCATGGCTACAAACTTTGTTTTCTCAACACTGGTCTCGGTATCTGAGACCAGGTCATCCTCTCCTTAGCAATCACTATCCGATCGGGTGTCTGACAGCGTTCCACGGACAGTTCCAATTCTTTCCAGATCAGAGTTCTAGCTTTTCACAGCATAAAGCTACCTGATACTCTGGGCTAGCTCCAGCTTACACAAGACCGCTAACCAAGGGGAAGGCCTCAGCAAGGGGACACTTTTGCCAGCACCTGTCTCAAAGTGCTCTATTACAGAAGAAGCGGAAAATTCCTCCCAGATGCAAATTGCCACCACTTAGAACCCTGGCTGCCTTTGTAGTGACAACTGCCTTCTCCAAACTGATATCGGGTAACTGGAAGGGTTCGGTTTTTTTCACAGGGAAAAGGGCCACTCTTCCTGTCCAGGGGTCTGTGTCTGAGACCAGGCTTCCGCCTGCTAAAATTATTAGCACACATCTGCACAACCCCCAACCACCTGTTTTTATTTGTGGGCCAATAAAGAACTGTGTATTGTTAGTCCTAAAAATAAGAGCTTAAGCTTTAAAAACCATTTGTGTCACATACTG
>PYHW01010378.1:821590-834745 GCA_013186435.1 Turdus rufiventris | reverse complement strand
ATTATTTTCTGCTCCCAGCACTTCCCTGCCTGACAATCCCAGAGCTCAGAGCTCTCTGCTCCAGTTCCAGGCTGTGATTCACCCCCTCCCAGGCATGACAGACCCTCCTCTGGAATGCAGGGAGGCTTTCCTGGCTCTGGGAGAGGGTGGTAGGACAATCCCAGCACCCTGTGGCTCCAGAATTTCAAGGTTTTAAGGCAGATTTCACCATTTGTGGTGTTGCTCCTTCAATCCCTATGGGATTTTTGTCTGAGTTTGAATTTATCTTGCAGGGAAGAAGTTTTTTCTCCCAGAGCATTTGTCCTTCATGCCTGTGATGGATCAGAACCTCCCCAGGACTGTGCTCCTGCTGTCCCTGCTGAAACCCAGAGCACACAGCAGGCTGGACCCTCTGCAGGAGGATGTCCCAAGGCTGAATTTCTCTTGGAATTCATTGCCTGCTGCTTTCAGAGCCTCTGAAAATCTCACCTTTCTAGATTTCTTAGCAAGCCCTGGTGGAAGGGAAGAAGAATTCAGTGCTACCTTCCCTCGAGGGGAGCAGTGCTCCTATAACTCCCTTTAACCTGTTCTCCTGCTGGAAAAAAAAAGGTGCCATTTTTAAAGGAATTTTTACAATTAAAGATTAAGACCCTGTCTTCAGTCAAGGCTTGCAACCAAATGTGATTTTAGCAGAAATCCTCCCATTTTAACATTTTCTTACTTCAGTCAGAGAGGTCGCAGCGGATGGGTTTGTGTGGTTTGGGGTTTTTGCCATGAATAATCAATTTAGGAGCAGTTTGGGGTATAAATAAATAGCTCCCTGCAGCAACAATCTCCTCCCAGAAAAGCCCAGCACTGCCCCTGCCCACCTGGAATTCAGGGGAGGTTTGGCTGCTGGAGCAGAGCCTCGGGTTCCTCCTGTTCTTTAGGAATCTGTGGGTGAATCAGGGCAAGCTTTGATCTCTGCAGCATTTGGCAGATGATTTTTTTTCAAGCTGGAGCTGCTCCAGACTCAGCCCACTTGAGCCCTTCTCAGCTGGCTGGAGAGGATGGACAGAAAAGGCTTTTTAAAAATCATTTGTGGTTCTGTGCTTTCAGCTCTGGACGCACAACCAGAAACATTGGGCACATCTCGATGTTCAGTGGCTCAGGGGAGGATTTATTCCTCCCCTGTGCTCTCACTTAGGGATGGTGTCCAGCCTGGAAGATATTGGTTCTTATTAAATATTGCATTACTATAGACCCAACATCCTGTTCTCCACAAAAGCCTTTTTTTTTCCTCCTCATAATTCCTTTATCTGTATCCTAATGCCAAATCTCCCTGATGAGATCTGAGCCTCTGACTAATCTAATAAATTCCCAGCTCCATGAATGCTGGTGATCTGTATTCCTGTGGAATCTGTGCAGTGTTTGAGATCATCCACCAAAGTCTGCAAATAACCCTTAATCAGTCACAGAGCCAATTGTGTTCTTTTGAAGGAATTGCAAAGGTTGAATCTCTTCACTTCCCACCCACCTCAGTTATGTACAGAAGTGGCTGAAATTTGAACAAAATATTTACTTTTAAGTGCTGGATAAAACGTGGCAATTTTTTTTTCCCCCATTATTTGTTTTTGTCTGTTTAATGTTCACATTTTGGTACTTGGCATTTGAAGTGTAAAACAATTTAATTGCAGAAATAGATTGTGTTAATTCCTTGGCTGAATTCCTTTTTACTTCCCCATGTTTATGCAGCACCTGGCACAGGGATACTGTAGCTCTCGAGTCCTTCAGCCACACTTTATTAAAAGTAAATGATAATAATTCAGATTGAAGCCATCAAATATTTGCCCTCCACTTCTGTCACCGAGCACCCGTTGTACATCTGCTCTTCCCACTGCCACTCCTCCCCCTGAGCTTGGTTGCAAAAATGTGCCAAAAGCAGCGAGCTCCAGAGGAGAGCTCTTTTCTTCCCCTTCTCTTCCCCCCTCTTCTCCCCAGATTTGGGGGAGTTTGCCCCAAACCATCCCTGAGATCTGAGCTCCTTTGAGCAGCTTTGATGAGGATGTGTCAATCAGCACTGGCTCCGAGTGCCACTTCTCTGCATTTAAAACTCTAAACACAGAATTAATTATTAATTTATTAATTATTATTGTCCTGTCCCTCCTAGGCTCCAACCTCACAGGGAAGACTCCCAGTGAAAAACACGTTTTACTGTCCTGGTAGGATTTAAAAGGTTTAATAAAAAGATAATAGGAGACAAATATAAAGTAAAGGGTTAAAATGGCCAGGTTTTGGAATTCTCTTTTAAATACACTTTGCAACATATTAACTTGCTGTATATTTATAGTTCTTTATGTTTAATAAAAAAATTTGGGAACTATTTAGTATGGTTACTCTTTGGGTTTGCTTTTTTAGAGCATGCGTGTTTTGTGGCTTGTGGTTTTAATTTTTTTAAAATTATTTTTTGATTTGGGTGGTGGTTTTGGTTTTTTGCAGTTGGTGAGTGTTGATAATTGTGTTAGTTGTAGGGTTTTTATTGCACGTTTATGGGCTGTTATTTTAATTAAGTGGGTAGTTTTAGTGTACTATTTTTAAAAAACTTATGTTTAACTTTTGTTATTAGAAGAAAAGAAAAAACTTATATCCATACAAAAAAGCTATTTTAACATTATACATACAGCATTTATTTTAATAATTGTGAAAAGCCAACAATATATTATGCCCTTATAACATCCTCCACCCAGCTCTCCTCCAATTTCAAATCCCAATGACCTTTGATCATCCCATCCCAGCTGTTCCAATCCTCCCTCCAGCAGCACCTCTGGCATTCCTGAGGCAGGAGGGGGAGCAGAAGCCGCCTCTGGCTCTGGGTTTGTGTTTCCCAGCTGTGCCCCCGCGCTGAGCCGTGCAGGAGCGGTGCTGGCTCAGCAGCTCTGCGCTCAGCAGCTGCTCTGGGAGCCCTGGGGCTCCAGGGGCTCCCATGGCCAGTGCTTGCCCGAGCTCCTTGGCCTGACCTTCCCCAGTGGCACAGAATGGTTCGTGTCAGAAGTGCACGACATTGCTGGCTTTTCACAACTATTACAGTAATTTCACAACTATAAGGCGCACCCTTTTGACTAAAATTCTGGCCCAAACCCAGAAGTGCACCTTATAGTCCAGTGCACCTTATATAATAGACAAAGTTCGGAAAATTGCCAACCCGGAAGTGCGAACTGAGAGCCACGGGGAGAGCCGGCAGGGCCGCAGCTACCGGGTGCAGGGGGGGCCTCAGCAACCAGTGGCGGATCCTCGCTGCAAAAATAAGTGCACCTTATAGTGCAGTGCACCTCATATATGGGCAAAAGTTCAGAAATTGGCCGACACCCAGAAGTGCGCCTTATAGTCCAGTGTGCCTTATATAATGGACAAAGTTTGGAAATTTGCCGACCCGGAAGTGTGAGCCTTGAGCCGCAGCGGGAGCTGGCAGTGCCGCAGCTGCCGGGTTGAGGCGGGGCCTCAGCCAGCAATCACGCGGGGAGAGCTGGCAGCGGATCCTCGCTACAAAAAAAAAGTGCGCCTTATAGTCAGGTGTGCCTTATATATCGGCAAAGTTCAGAAGTTTGACGACACCCAGAAGTGCGCCTTATAGTCTGGTGCGCCTTGTGGTCATGAAATTACTGTAAATGCTAGATGTATAATGGTGAAATAGCTTTTCTGTATGGGTTTTTTTTTTCTTCTAATAGCAAAAGTTAAACGTAAATTTTTTTTAAAAAATAATATGCTTAAACTGCCTACTTAATAAAAATAACAGCCCATAAAAAAGCCCTGCAACTAACACAAAAATTATCAACACTCACCAATGGCAAAAAGCCAAAACCCCCACCCAAATTAAAAAATAATTAAAAAAAAATTAAAACCACAAACCAAAAAACATGCACACTCTAAAAAGGCGGACCCAAAGAATAACCATGCTAAATAGTTCCCAAAAACTTTTAACTATGCAAAAAAACCTATAAATATACAATAAGTTAATGTATTGTAAAGTTTAAAAAAACGTTCCCAACGTTAGCAGCTTGCCAAGCACCCAACCGTTTTAACCCTTTACTTTATGTTTGTCTCCTATTATTTTTTTATTAAACCTTTTAAATTTTACCAAAACAATAAAACGTGTTTTTCACAGTTCATTACCTTTAATATCTGCAATATTTAATACCTTTTTCATCTGCAATATTTAATATATTTTACATCTGCAGTACTTAATACCTTTTATATCTCCAATTCTTAATACCTTTTACATCTGCAATATTTAATACCTATTACATCTGTAATATTTAATACCTTTATCATCTGCAATACTTAATACCTTTTATATCTCCAATATTTAGTAGCTTTTACATCTGCATCATTTAATATATTTTACATCTGCAATACTTAATACCTTTTACATCTGCAATATTTAATACCTTTTATATCTCCAATATTTAATAGCTTTTACATCTGCAATATTTAATATATTTTACATCTACAATATTTAATTGAAAGGGGCTTACAGCTGGTCTGTAAGCCAGAGAGAATTAACTGATAAGGATTATTTCTGAAAAGAATTTTACCAAGGCTGTTGGTATGAAGGCCAAAAAGAAAAGAAGAAGATGAGCAAGAAGAAACCTGCAGCTAAGAAAAGCATTTTTAGAAAAGTTTTTAAAAGCTCTGCCCAGCCCTGGGATCACTGTTCACTCAGCTGCTGCTCTCCTGAATTTTATTTGACTTTATTTTAATTTTTATTTATTTTATTTCACAGTCAGCAGAATTTCCAGCCCATGGGAAGTGCACACTGCATCCACCATGAACCAATTCCTAACCCAGTGACCACCACAGTGAATTTCCATTTTTCTCTAATCCACAAAGGCATTAGCAGGGCTCCAGAAAACCATGAATATTCCCCCTGCTTGGCAGGGAGCAGATTTTCCTTCACTTGGAGCTCCAATGTTTTTAATTAAGGTGCTGGGTGTGAGTTATTGTGGAAATTTAGGTAGGACTAAACCTGGGGCTGTTTATTCAGCAGCAATAAAAGGCACAGGGTGCAGAGACCAAAATCATGATCTGAAGAGAGGTGCCCAACTTGCTGAAGGTGAAACAGGCACAGAAACCCAAGAAAACCTGCAGGTCATCCTAAAATAAAAAATTATAAAATAAATATTCTTTTTTATGGGTTTTTATGCTTAAGCCTGTGGTTCTTTCCAGGAAAAAATCCCCCAGAAATCAGGGATGGGATTTCTCTGTGATCAAGGCTTGCTGGTGTTCCTGGACTTTGGTTTTTTTCTGTGTTGTCCCACCTGACTCATTAAAGATGTTTTGGAATAATATTTTTGTGGGAAGCTGACAGTTGATGGACATATTCAAGTTATTGAACTCTCTCTCTAATAATTGCTTTGCCTGTTATTTTTTTTTTTCATTCTTTTTTCTAAAGTGTGTTTATTGTCTCCACAAGCAATGCCTCGTAAGCTAAATTTTGATGGTTGTGATTCTGAGGCCTCCTGAATCAGAAATTCAAGGGTAAAAATTAAATTGCAAAGTGTGCTCCCAAAGAATTTCGACATTATTATTATTATTATTATTATTATTATTATTATTATTATTACTATTATTATTATTATCCCTCCTTGTCATTTTCTCTTAGGGCTGTGATTTCCTAATTGATTCTTCCTTCACACCCAGAGAGAAAAAAAAGGAAATCTTGAGATAAACAAAAATAACACTTGGAAAGGATGACAAAGGCGAGTGCAGAGCAGCAGCCATCCCTCGTAGACAAACATCCTCCCCCAGGATGGCTCCAGCACGGAGATTTCTCCTTCCACCAGTGAAATATGGGCCAGGAAATGCAGGTGGGACCTCAGGGAGGATGGTTGGGCAGTGCCAGGCCACCCCCCCTGAGCCAGATGTGAACCTGAGCCAGATGTGAACCTGAGCCAGATGTGCCGGCAGAGGAATGTGTGGAGAGCCCGTGAGAAAAGCAGAGAATTTGTGCAAATGCTGCTTGGGTTTGGTCTGATGGGAGCAGTTTAGGGGTTCTCACCAGCCCTGCCCCTTCCAGCTCTCCAGAACCAGCACTGGGGAATCAAAATTAGATAACAAGATATTTTTTAAAGTGCTGCCTGATCCCACCACGTTCCCTCTATGTGCACACTTTCTTTGGTGACAAGGACAGGAAAATCTGCCCAATTCCCTCGGGTCTTGCCCCAAAAGTGTTTGTGCCCCCGAGCTCTGCCGTGCTGCAGCTGCTGGGCTCCTCAGAGTCCTTTTTCCTCCAAAACCTTTTGCTCTGAAACCCCAGCTGGGACACGAGGGGCCAGGACAGGTCTGGGAAAGGTTTTGTGTGCCCTGAGCACCTCCTTGCTGTGGCTCCATGTGGGTCAGAGCCCTGACCCAAATTGAATTTAAACAATTTAAGCAATTTAAACAATAATAACACTGACCCCTCGCAGGGATGCAGCAGTCAGGGAGGGAGCCCTGCAGTTATCCAGGGATGGAAATCCCTGTGGGTGGGAGCTGCAGCCACCAAAGGGGTTGGGATTTACTCTCAGTCCTTGTCTTCAGTCTGGAAATAAATCCAGAGGCAGGCAGGGATCCCCCGAGCTGGCAGCTCTGTCCCCAGCAGTTCCTTGGAAATTCTAAATCCTGCTTTGCATCCCATTGCTGAATTTGAGGGAAAAGCTCCTCTCTGAGTCTGGATTTCTAGAGAGGAAGGACAAGCACAAACCTGAACCCACTGGTACCTTCTGTGCCGTTCCCAAATAAGAATAGCAATAATCATAATCGTGTTATGCTTTATAATAATAAATAATTGTAATGCTTTATAATAATAAATAATTCTAATGCTTTATAATAATAACTGTGATGCTTTATAATAATAACTGTAATGCTTTAATAAGCTCCAGTTTGACAGCACAGGCCCCAGGCACGGATCACAACCTGCCTGACAAATGAAAATAAACCAATATGCAGGACTCCACTCACATGGAAATTCTGATGTCGACTTCTGGCTCCCTTGTAAGTGAAATAAAAAAAAAACCCTCTAATTCTTACAGCTTTGCCATCAAAGTGCAAATAAGGAGCTTTCCACATGCCTGGACAGGGTGGGCTGAAGTATTGCTGTAGTATTTGTTATAATCACCATTTTAGCACTCACAAACACATTTTTAGAGCATCCATAACCTCATGGGGGTGATGAATGATTCATGTACTGGGGCATGAGTGATTCTTCCTGTTCGACAATATGGATGGGAATGTGTGTGGGGGGGGGTGTTTCTATTTTTGAGGACTGTTAAATTAGCAAGTTCTTTATAATTGTGGCTTTTCAAGCCCGGGTGACTAAAGTTCACCTCCCAGATCTGTGTGGGGACGTCTCAAGGGGGCTGGAGGTGCCCTGTCCCCATCTCTGGGGTGGTTTCAGGGATCTGGAACTGAAAGGTGCTCAGAGAAAACAGATCCAATGTTGGGCATCTAATTCCAGACTCCAGTAATCCCAGAGATAATCACATTTTTCTCAGCTGTCATACAAATATGCAAAAGCTTGAAATAAGCAGATACAAAGGGGCTGGGGGGTCAGAGAGTTCTTGTTGCAGGGAATCTTAATTTGCTGAAGCTCCAGATTGCCTGGGATATCAAAACAGGATGGGGTTTAGACAAGCAATTTGCAAGGTGCCATATTTTAGGTAATAGCTCCAAGTTCTGTGCTGGAGTGTGTCAGCTGCAGCATTCAGGGGAGCTGATTGAAAAACCTGAGCTGCTGCTGAAGGGTTCATTTCTCCCCCTGGAGCTGCAGATTGCACAGAGCGCTCTCAATGCTGCTGATTTTGCTGATCCATCCCCAGTTGGCAACCTGGGGCAGCGAGCACAATCAAATATTTGTATTTACGTGTGGATTTACCAGAGCTTGCAGGCCCTGGGACACCTCACAGAGAAATTTGGGATGAATGAAAGCAGCTACACGTGCAAGAGGATGCCCAGCACAGAGGGTTTCTGTCACTCAGGTGAATCCAGGCAGCTCTGTGGTTTATTTGTGTCCCTCTGAAATGGGAATTGTGGCCATCCCCGAGCTGGGGCAGCCCTGCAGGGCTCTGAGCTCTGTTCTCACAGCTTTTATTGCTCCTTGCAGCCTCTCCCCAGCACTCCAGAACACATAAGGCTGCATTTACATTTTCTGAATGGACTAATCATGGCTCTCTGCTTTGATAAAGAAAGTGCAGCCTCCCACATAACCACATGGAAACCAACAGGGAAGAGTAAACCAGAAATAAACCCATTCTGGGGGGGTTGAGAGAAAAATACCCACCAGCATAATTGGGAGGGATGTACAGAGAAGCAGCAACTGAACACATAGTCACATCTTCAAAAAAAAAAAAAAATTGCAAACCTAAAAATACCCAGGTGAAGGACAGCGAGAGAAAACATGATTGAAGCAGAACAATTGGGAGAGGAGTTAATAGTTATTAGCAATCACTGCAGATTGAATATAGGTTGGTTTTGTAACAGCATCAGGGATGATGCATCTGACAGGACTTAAACAATTGCCTCCCCCTTCCCCAGAGGATCTCGCTGGCAGCACCCTGGCACTCCCTGCTCAGGCTCCCTGCTCCTCAGAAGCTGCTGAAAGTTTTGATTTGTGAAAGGCAGCAAAGTTGGGTCCTAGACAAAGCTTTCCAAACCTACATTCCAAGCCTTAATGCATTTTAACCTTCATCCCACTGTATTTTCTCTTGCAGCCTTAAAAAAAAAAAAATAACCCTGGGAGGCAGAAGTTCCATCAGCTTAGTTCCACCAAAATTTTATCCAATTTTGCCTTTGCCTGGGCAGGAGGGTGGGAATGGAGCAAAGTTTGTGATGTTTCTGCAAACACTCCCCCACCACCCAACCGTTTGCTGTGCCAGCCTGGTTTCTGTGCATTTTTTAACAATCTGTGGACTTCTCCCCCTCGGAATTGCAATTCCCCAGTGCCCGCAGCATTTGGGAGGGTTTTACATCCAGGCATCCTGTGCAGGTTTGACAGCTCAGGGTGTTCACTGTCCTGCACCTCCTGGCACTGGAATATCAGCTCTGGAAATCCAAACACCAGCCCCAGATTTCCTCCGTGTTCACAAGGAATTTGTGCACAGAGGGTGAAATTGGAAACGAGTTATCCTGAAAGGATTGAGAGGGGCGTGAGCCAAATCCATCCTGCTCGTCACTGGAGAGCTGCAAAACCTCGAAAATCAGTGTTTTTCAGAGGGTGTTTTTTTGGTAATTGTTACAGAATGAATCCTTGTGGGTTCAGGATATTCCGTGGTTCCATCAGCTTGGCTTGCAGCTCCAGATCTGAACTAACCAGAGGATGGGAGGATGGAGATTTGCTGATTTAGAGAGAAGGGTGGGTTTGGGGAGAAGAACACCCAGGGAATGGCACTTTTTGTGCCAGGCCTGTGCCACAGAGGGGGAGCAGCTCTGTCACAGCTCTGAGCTGCACAGTGAGGTTCTGCTGCTCCAGCTGCATTTCCCAGCAGCTCTGTCCCTGCCCTGAGCCCTGCCCAGAGCTGGTGCAGCCAGGGTGAGGAGCAGCAGTCCCAGGCACATCCAGCAGTGCCATGAAGGCAGAGCTGAGTGCCAGGGCCAGGCAGGAGTGTGGCTCTCGAGCAGAGGAAGGGCACTCTGTGTCCTGCTGCCTGCCACAGGGGCACAGGGGCACGCTGTGCCTCTCCTGACACCAGCATGGGACAAATCCATCCAAAAAAATCCATCCAAGCAAATCCATCCAAGCAAATCAATCCAAACAAGCCAAAACATCCAAATCAATCCGTACAAATCCATCCATACAAACCAATCCATACAAACCAATCCATACAAACCAATCCATACAAATCAATATATCCAAATCCATCCATCCAGATCAATCCATCCAGATCAATCCATTCAAATCAATCCATACAAATCCATCCATCCAAACCAATCCATGGAAATCCATCCATCCAAATCAATCCATACAAACCAATCCATACAAATCAATGTATCCAAATCCATCCATCCAGATCAATCAATCCAAATCAATCCATCCAAATCAATCAATCCATTCAAATCCATCCATCCAAATCCATCCATCCAAATTGATCCATGGAAATCCATCCATTCAAATCAATCCGTACAAATCAATGCATCCAAATCAATCCATACAAATCCATCCATTCAAATTGATCCATAGAAATCAATCCATTCAAATCAAAGCATCCAGATGAATCCATTCAAATCAATCCATACAAATCAATGCATCCAAATCAATGCATCCATAGAAATCAATCCATGCCCACAGCCAGGCAGGCTCAGGGTGATTTGGGCTGTGGCAGTAGTGTCAGGCTGGGCACAGGGGACACTCTGTGCCCACCCATCCCATCCAAACCCTGCCCAAGGCTTCCCTGCAGGGGCAGAATGTCACAGAAGGTCACATAAAACCCCCTAAAACACACCCACACTGACTTTTGTGGGGTCACAAGCTTCTCTCCAAAGCCTAAAACTCGCATTTTCCTTTTCCAGTGGGACAGTGGAGCTCTCTGCCCCACACAGTGGGTGTGTGCCCATGGAAGTTGGGTGGAAATGTGGAAAGCAGGGCAGATTTTACACAGCACTTCATAAACCAGTAGGAAATTCTTTTACAAAACTCTGTTCAGAAGTGAGGAAGGAAGGCTTGAATGTAACAGAATTTCTGCAGCATGGAAAAGAAGTTAAAGGGGGGGAATAACTAAAACTGCAGTGGTCTTTACTCGATACAGTCAGAAATATTGCCAAGAGATTGCGTTTTCTTCTAGATTACTACAAGCAATTACTTCAAAAGACAGAAATAACAGGGCTGTGAGTTCTTAACACCACTGTGTGTGTAAAGAACAATAATTCCATGAAACTCTAAGGTTGTAGGAAACCCAACCCACACGTTTTGCATGTGCAACCTATCTGACCAGCTCTATTATAAACCTGGTTATTTATAAAACAACCCAAGCTGTTTTTCTTTTCAACTTGGACTCCACTCGAGGAGCAGTGATTCATTCTCCACATGCTGGAAACTCTGCAGCTCCATGCCTGGCATGTGGGGAAGTCGGGATGAGAGAGAGACTTGAGAATTACATAGTGGGGATGTGTTATCTTGTGTAGAAACAACCTGCAGACAACAACTTGGACCAAAAATACTCCAGCACTGAGCAGGACCCAGCACCACGCTGGGGTTTGATTCCCTGCCCTAAAACCACACTTTGCACTGGTTTTATAAAGCTGGATGGAGCTTAGAACTGAGGGGGCAATGGGGAAAAAAAATTAAGCTTGAGACAAGGGTGACTGCAAAGCTCACAGAAAATGTGCTTGCAGCATTCAGAGAATTTCTGAGAGGTTTCATTCCAGGGGCTCCTGAGGAAAGGGTGACAGATCCCTGCTCTCCTCTGGGGAGCTTGTTCTACACCAGGACTGCTGCTGAGCACTGAGTCTGAGAGGATGCCAGTTTTGCCTTACTACATATGATAAAATGAGTGTGGTAAGAGAAGAAAAGAGTGTTTTCCCTCAAATAATTTGACTTAACGATCTAGTTCCTTGGGGAACTGGAATGTACCCACATTATATCCTCTCCACATCCTCCTCCACTTCTCCCTGTCACTCTCTCATTGTGTCTGTGTGAGAGCAACGTTAAACATCGAACTTCTAAAAATGAGCCGAGCTTCTCAGCAGCTCCAAGCGCATTCAGTGACATAATAACTCTTTAGCATACAATAACAGCTGTTTGTTGCTTTGCCGTGAGTGGTTTAGATGGAGAAATGAGACAGCCTGAATTTCACATTGAAAACCGCTCTCACCTCTTCTCTTCAGGAAGGGAACAGCTTAATGGATCTTTCTGATGTAGGGACAAATATTTTCCTTTTTCTGCTGTCTTTATTTACCTCTCTAGGCAGTGCTGATCACAGCAGCCACCGCTGTCTGTGTTCCCTCTCCGGGATATTCACAACATTTCTGTTTCTGGAGGAAAAGCACAACACGAATCTCTTACCTTCAAGCCATACGAGTCCCTCGAGCAGAGGTGCGAGTACTTTGTGCCATGTATATCCAAAACACCACAACTCTCCACCGTGGCTTTGCCCAAGCTCTCCCAGGCTTTCAGGCAGACTTTTTGCTGTTCAGCACTCACGCGCAGGCAGAGGAGCGAAAAGAAAGAAAATCACCTGCCAGCCGGGAGCGGTGCAGGTGGAATCGCTGTGGTCAAACCGGGGCTGGGGAGCGACTGATGGAGTTCAGGGGATGGGGAAGAGAAGTGGCTGATGGAAATTCGGGAGCTGGGGGAGCGGCTGATGGAAGTTCAAGGGATGGGGAAGAGAAGTGGCTGATGGAAACTCAGGGGCTGGAGAAGAGAAGCGGCTGATGGATGTTCAGGGGCTGGGAAGCGGCTGCTGGAAGTTCAGGAGCTGGGGAAGAGAAGCGACTGATGGATGTTCAGGGGATGGAGAAGAGAAGCGGCTCCTGGAAATTCAGGGGCTGGGAAGCGGCTGCTGGAAATTCAGGGGCTGGAGAAGTGGCTGCTGGAGTGGAGGATCTGGGGAAGAGAAGTGGCTGCTGGAGTTGAGGGTGGGAGCTGCGGTGCCGGGGCCAGGCTCCCCCGCAGCAATTCGCTGTCCATCTCCTTCAGCACAGCTCCGGCTGGCGAGGCAGCAGCTCCGTCTCCATCTCCCGGAGCCCAGGCTTGGCTAGCGGCCGAGCAGAGCCGCCCCTTCCTCCCACGGACACATCCCAACAACCTGTTTCCAGTCCGGCTCCGCTCGCCGGCCGCGGGGTGCGGAATTCCCGCAGCGCTTCCCTCGCTGCTGCCGCTGCTGCTGCTGCTGCGGGGAGCGGAGGGGAGGGAAGGGAAGGGGAGGGGGCCAAGTTTCCTCCCCCGAATCCCACGGACTCACCCCGGCAGGGATGGGGGCGGCTCCAGCTCCCGGGGATGCGGGACCGGCACCGGGGCAGCGCCGGGCGGAGCGCGGGGCCGGGCGGGCTCGGCCGCTCCCAGCGCAGCCGGAGACAGGAACCAGATGGGTTCCCACCCCCTGGAACCCCCTCGGGGGGGAGCAGCCCTTCCCTGAGGGCTGCCCTGCCCCGGGCAGGCACTCCCAGGTGAGCGCCGGGGATGCTCGGACAGGGATGCTCGGTCAGAAATTCTCTGTCAGGGATGCTCGG
>PYHW01010378.1:808011-821540 GCA_013186435.1 Turdus rufiventris | reverse complement strand
CGGGGGTTTCTCTGTTAGAGATGCTCTGCCGGGGTTTCTCAGGCAGGGATACTCGGTTAGGGTTTCTCGGGCAGGATTTCTGTGATAGGGATGCTCAGTCAGGGATGCTCAGTCAGGGATGCTCAGTCAGGGTTTCTCGGTCAGGGTTTCTCTGCCAGGGATGCTCTGCCGGGATTTCTCTGTCAGAGATGCTCGGGCAGGGTTTCTCTGTCAGGGTTTCTCTGCCAGGGATGCTCGGACAGGGATGCTGGGTCAGGTATGCTCTGTCAGTGTTTCTCAGTCAGGAATTCTCGATCAGGGATGCTCGGACAGGGTTTCTCTGTCAGAGATGCTCGGTTCAGGGTTTCTCTGTTAGGGATGCTCGGTCAGTGTTTCTCTGTCAGGATTTCTCTGCCAGGGATGCTCCCCGTGCTCCCGGAGCGCTGTCCCCTCTGCGCTCCAAGGTCAGCGCTGTCCCCGCGTGTGCCGAGCTGTGAGCACGGCAGGGACAGCAGGGAGCGGCCCCAGCACCAAAAGCAGCGATTTCTGTGTGAGGAAGCGGCTGGAGGAGTTTCTGCCGCTGTTCACAGCTCCCAAAGCCGCGGTATGAGGAGCAGGGCATCGCATCCTCCCCATCCCAGCACGCCCTGGGGATCTGCTGAAAACCCCGGCTGGAATTCTCAGCAGTGCTCCTTGTTCAAACACTCCCTGTGCTGCTAAAGAGATCTCTTCGCAATTCAAACACCGAGAGAAACCATTTCCTGAAAGTGTGGCTGCTGTTGCAATATTTTAATATCTTCTTATGGTTTAATATCCCTAACACCAGCTCATTTCCAGAGCATTAACAGTCCCTAATCTGAAGGGTGTTTTCTAAGAAAGCTCCTTTTAAATTTTTTTTTTCCCCAGTAATGACTCAAAACCTTTCCTGAATGTATTTTTTGTATTACCAACCAGCCCTAGACAAGGAGAGAACAGGGTGAACCCATCTCTGTGGTGAGGCTTTAAAGAAATTCAGTTTCTGGGGGGGTTTTCTCCAATGGTGGAACCCTGAATGTCCTGGGATGTTGCGTTCCTGAATTGCTGTGACCACTCTTGACTTTCTGAGTCATCCTCAGTCCTAAAGCCAGAGTGAATTCTCCTGAACTTTCCAAGTGTCACTGCAACAATTTCCTTTTCATCTGATTTATGTGAGTTTTGCAGTGCCAAGGGAGCCAAATGAGCTTAGCACAGAACAATTATTTCTTCTGGAAAGCAGAACAGCAAAAGCTCTCATACGCTTTACTTGCCTCAAAATAAATATATTTATTTAATGGATATTTATTTAAAGATGTTTAGACTTTTTCTGAGGCCAAGAAGAATCTGTCCTCTCCTTGACTCCTCGGGCTTCCAGTTGTATCACAAGATTATTTTCCATCCAGCCATCCATAAGAAAATCAACTCCAATGTGAGTCAGGAAAAGAGCAATTTAATAACTGAGAATTGAGTGAGGTGTTTAATGGACGAGCTCTGAGTCTCACTGAGTCTTTGCCATCTGCCTCAGCCTTCTGATTTACAGCGTTTAGCTGCTTGTAAAACTCATCTCTAGGTGGGTTTTTTTCAGTCCTACTAAAGAAAAGAAGCATTTCTTCTTTCCCCTGGAAAACCATGGATTAAAATAATGGCTGCTCTGATGGGAGATGTGCCACAAATCACACTGGCCTTTGCCAGAGATGCACCTTGTCTCTGGGATGGGAAGGGCTGGAAAAAACTGCAGGAGACTTTAATCAGGTGGTGGAGATGTCCTTAGGAAGTTTAAAGTGAGATTCATTTCCCTTGCATTTCGTATCAAGGATTTCAGTAAATGCCCTAGAGCCAGATGAGTCACGGGAGAAAATAACGAGAAAAACTGATGGACAAAAGCAAACCAGCCCTGAACCCGAAGCCAAAACAAAATGAAAATTCAAACCCATAAGGTTCTTCTCATAAAGAGCAAAACCTTTGCTTTTCAGGGCTTTTCTGGCTCGTGGAGTGCTGCTCCTGGGGCAAACATTGGCAAATATCCTGAGTGTTCTGCATTTCCTGACCCTCTGTTCTGGTTTTGCTCCTGTAGCAGCACGGGCAGTGCAAGATCAGGTGCACAGAAAAGGGAAATGCCAGTGGGATATCAGCCCTGACAAAGAGATAATTCTTTATTTTGCTGTTCTGTCACAGCTGCTGGTGTGAAGAGCTTTGAGGAGAGCGCTGGGGTCTTGGTTTGATGTCTCTGATATGAGGAGCATTTGGCCACAAACGTTTCTCTCACCTCTGGGATAAAGCAGAGACTTTTTAAGGGTCAGTCCTGAGCTGTGGAATGAACTTCCCTGCATGTTCATCACAACTTTGTTGTTTTCTGTGTCAGGCCTGTCACCAACATTCAATAAACACCAAAACGAGGAAGATTTTCAGAGCAAACCGCTCCAGTTTGCGCTCAGCTCCTCCTCCTGTGTGAACAAACCCACCCAAACCCTTTAACGCTGATTAAAGTGCATCACACACCCCCCTAAATGTTGCTCAGGTATTACAAAAAGTGAAAAGAGCCACAAAAGGCAGCTCAGGACGGTGCAGAGCTTGCACACAGGAGAAGGATGCTGTTAATTCATGGGAGGGGAGCTCAACACCAGCTCTTCAGCTCCCAAATCCCAGGGTCAGTGCAGCAGAGCAGGAGAGGGAGGAAAATGCAGCAATAAACCCAGGCTGTTCAACCTTCCTCTGCAGCAGCCACAGCCCGATGCTGAATCCCACTCAGGGCTGAAAATACAAGTCCAGTTAGAGCCCAGTTCCAGGGCTGAGCTGGATCCTCAGGCAGAGCTCCCCTCCCACCCTGAGCTCCCTCCCAGCTGCTGCAGCCTCAGTTGTGGCACCTTTATGACCAAGATCTCAATTAGCATCCCTTGCAGGTGTTCCTGCCAGGGCAGGCCTGGATGTGACTCTGGAATGAAGGAGCTGCAGCTCAGGAAGGTTCATGAGTCACAGAGAGCCTCCTGAACTGGGATGCTCTGGGCTTTTCTCTTCTGCAGAACAAGCAGCACCCCAGCCTGCTGTGCACACTCAGGGTGAGCCCTGCTTTGCTCAGCAGAACAGGATCAGGGAATTTGGGGCAGAATTGGCTCCTGGAGGGTGATTGTCCCCCTGTGCCCTGCCAGAGGGAGCACCCAGGGCTGGTTTTGAACTGCTTGGTGTTCAATCCAGCGCTGGGAAATGCAGGCTCTGGACACAGATGTGGTTTG
This sequence comes from Turdus rufiventris, assembly GCA_013186435.1. Lineage (NCBI taxonomy): Eukaryota > Metazoa > Chordata > Aves > Passeriformes > Turdidae > Turdus > Turdus rufiventris. The sequence goes on along the minus strand of PYHW01010378.1, from coordinate 818,316 downwards.
AGCCCGTCAGGAAATGTCCCAGGAAATGTGCTGAGCTTTTCCTGAAGCCACTGACTCATCAGTGGGAGAAGCAGCAGGGGATGAGGGCACAGCTTGTGCAGGCTCCAATGAAACGTGTCCCCAGAGAGGAAAATTGTCGTTTTTAGGTGCCTGAGCTGCAGAGAGAGGTTCCTGGAGTGTGCTGCCCTGCTGCAGCCCCTGTGGGACAGGCAGCTGTGGAATTCACCCCGTTCTGGGAGGGTTTGGTGCATTCCCCGTGCCTTTGAGCCAATCTGCTCACACAGCTCTGGAATTGACTGAACCAGCCCATTCCGAATGCAGGAAATCAATAGACTTGGGGGTGAGAATTCTTCAGAAGCCAGGATGGGTATTGATATCTCTGGGAAGGAAATGAATTCTCCTCTCCTGCATATTCCCAAGGATGGGCCAGGAGGATGCTGTTACTCCATGAATCAATAATGTCAATAGCGGGCTCAAAATATTTGTTTTTCTCCAAATAACCAGCAGAAGGTTCTAATCTGAGAGGGAAGGCTGGAAAAGGGGTGCGTCCTGCCCATGCCTCTGATTTCCTGGGCAGCTCTGGGCACATTTTGGCTTTTCTCTGTCTTAGCCTAAAGTTAGGGCAGAGTTTTGGACAGTCATGGGCGTGGAGCTGACAGATATTTGCTATTTTTTAATCAATTCCCATTTCTCTCTTTTATCCTCAGAACTGTTCTGTGCAATCCCCACAGCCCTGCCTGGGGAAATGCTGTCAGTGCATATTCAAACAGAACCAAATTTTTTTTGTGAAAACATCGACTGAACTCTCAGGAGAGCAAACCCAGGTGGGAGCAGAGCCAGGAGCGATTTGAGAAGGCAAAGAAGGAATTTTTTGGGGTGAGGGGTTGGGATGGGCACACCGGGGTGGCAGAGCACACGCTCCCTTCTCAGAGCAGCTTTTGGGAGACTGAAAAACTCTTTTCATTTCCTTACTGTGGACAAGGATAAAAGATGTGCTGCTGAAAGGGATTCCGTGGGATCCTTTGTTTTCCCCAAATGCAATATTTTGCAGGACAGATAAGGACAAGAAAAGGAGGATTTCAAAGCACCTGGAAAGCACAGGTTATTAATTCTGATTCAACTGCAGAAAATGCAGCTGCTCGCTGTTCCAGCACCCATGGGGGTGCCCAGGGGCTGTCAGAGCTGTCTCACTGTGGAAGCACAGAAATTTGGCTCTGACAGCCCCCAAATATCTGAATGTCCCAAATTCTGGGTCCTACCCAGGTTACTGTAAAAGGTAGAAGGAGATGAGCGCTCTGTTCTCTCCATCTCTTTGTCTGGTGCTTTCTCTCTCTAACAAAGGCCCCTGGGATCCTGGAGCGCTGGCAATCAGCTTGGAAAAACTCACCTGGATTGCAAGAGCCTCTCCTCTGCCTTTTCTGAGCTCTTCTTCCCTTTTGCCTCCTTGTTATTTTTGCAAAGCTCGGCAGCCGGTGAAGACGTGTAATTAGAGTTAATTGTGATTGCTCGTGATGCAGCAGCATCTCTGACTTCAGGGAGCTCCTGGCTCTAAAGGAATATTTGGGGCAGCCCCCACAGCCCCAGAGCGCTGGAGTTTGTCCCAGGGGGTGGCAGTGTCACCTGCTGCAGGTACATTCGGTTTTCTGTTTGTTTTGGGGGCTGGTGTGGCAGATCTCTGGTGCTGAGCGATGCTCCTGCTGTGATTTTCCCTCCCCAACGCTCTGAGAGATGATCAAAGCCACTCCTGGAACATCTCCCAGCCAAACACCCGGCCCAGAGCTGACTCCTGCCCTTTTTGGATCCAGAACCTTCTGGGAATTTTGCCTTAATGTGCCCCTGCGTGCTGGGATTTCAGAAAGAGCTGCAATAAATAACCTGCCTGGCTTTCTGGGGCGAAAAAAGATTTTAACACATCCAAAAATCCCTAATTGGCATCACTGTGAGCTGCTTCACCCTGCTGTGCTGATGAGGATTTAATTGCTGGATTTTTGGGGCAGCACAAATCCCAAATTTCCAGCCCCACCCTCAGGAGGGGACTGTCCTGGGCTGGAATTCTGTGAGATGGAAAAGAGCAGAGAGGAGGGGAACAGATCCTCCAGGGATGCCAGACACCCTGGGAGCAGCAGAATTGGGGATGTGGGGAGGCTCAGAGCTGGGGAAAGGCGGCTTCTCAATGAGCCAGGGAGGCTGCACTCGCTCAGGATTAGTGAAAACCCCAGGGACAGCCACCCACGGGCCACAGTCTGCTGCTGGCAGGAATGTTTGACAGCAGATCAGCCCCTGCACAGGGAATTTTGGGGTTCTGAGAGGGAATTTTCCTGTTTCACACCATGAATTTAGGATGTAAAGTGAAATTTTTGGGGTTCCGAGAGGGAATTTTCCTGTTTCACACCATGAATTTAGGATATAAAGTGAAATTTTGGGGTTCCGAGAGGGAATTTTCCTGTTTCACACCATGAATTTAGGATGTAAAGTGAATTTTTGGGGTTCTGAGAGGGAATTTTTCTGTTTCACACCATTAATTTGGGATGCAGAGGGAATTTTTGGGGTTCTGAGAGGGAACTTTCTGATTTCACAGCCTGAATTTGGGCTACAAAAGGCATTTTTGGGGTTCTGGGAAGGATTTTGCCTGTTTCACACCCTGAATTTGGGTTGTAAATGGAATTTTTGGGCTTCTCTGAAGGAATTTGCCTGGTGCACGCAGGAAATTTTGGCTACAAAGGAAATTTCTGGTATTCTGAGAGGCAATTTTCCTGTTTCACACCCTGAATTTGGGCAACAAAATGCACTTTTGGGGTTCTGTGTCTGATGTTACCTGATTCACAGCCTGAATTTGGGTTATAAATTGAATTTTTGGTGTTCTGTGAGGGAATTTTCCTGTTTCACACCCTGAATTTGGGTTGTAAATGGAATTTTTGGTGTTCTGTGGGGAAATTTTCCTGTTTCACACCCTGAATATGGGTAGCAAAGGGAATTTTGGGCTTCTCTGAGAGCTCTCCAAGCTGCTGCATGAAGGATTTTCCTCCTTCCCCTGCCCAGCCCTTAATTGCTGTCGTTTATTTCCCCCAAAACGCCTCTTTAGCTCTTTCTCTCGGGCACAGCCAGCCTAAAGCTGGGTGTTAATCACCAGGATTGATGATTATTGCTGCAGGAAGGCTTTGGGAAGGAAACCGGCCCTGCCTGGCTGTGTGGGGATCAATGGCCAAGGCGCTGAGGGGAAAAGCTGCTTGAGCTGCCTGCTGCCGTCCTGCCTGCTCTGCTCCCAGATGTGCAGCCCAGATGTGCTCGGCTTACCAAACCCAGCAGCCCAGATGTGCTCAGCTCACCATCACAGATGTTCTCAGCTCCCAGATGTGCATCAGAGATGTGCCCAGCTCACCATCCCAGATGTGCCCAGCTCCCAGATGTGCATCCCAGATGTGCTCAGCTCACCAAACCCAGCAGCCCAGATGTGCTCACCAAACTGAGCATCCCACATGTGCTCACCAAACCCAGCAGCCCAGATGTGCCCAACTCACCAAACCCAGCAGACTCGGCCTTTTCAGGAGCACAAAACCCTTCCCCAGCCCATGACTCCTCCATGGAGGGCTCTTTGCTGCCTCTTTTTCTGAAATGAGATTCACGAGCTACCTGGATCCTCTTCGCAGTTCGGGAAATAATTACTTTACGCAATATAATTTGCTTAAAACCATGACAGTTTTAACTATAGTTTAAGGCTAAATGACTGCTCAGCAAGACAGCTGGTAGAATTCACCCTGTAATAAGACTGCAGCAATGTAAACAAGCCCAGCCCATTTAGGGCTTTGAGTTAATATAGACGTCAAATACTCTCAATATCTCTAAATTTCCCAAACCATCAGGCATCTCCCTCCTTTGTAAACGTGTTTGTAATTGATCTCATCCTTTATCACCTAAACGCACAGAGAATGTCTGTCCTCAATCCATAGAATTGATTATGTTTGGACATAAATTAAATTAACCTCGGAGGAAACGTTGTCTGGTTTGTTGTAGCACCACAGGCGCAGGGAATGAGCAGCTCCTGCTGCAGCTCAGCTGGAGGGATTCCAGGCCAGGCTCCTTCTCCAAAGGAATGTGGCTTTTTCCGAAGAAAGCACAGCCTGAAGCAGCCAGAAATGACAATCCTTAAGTTTTATTATAAAACAGGCCTTGGGGATTTTCCCTCTGTTCTGTAGAGCTCTTTGCAGGAGCTGTGCTTTGCTTGATTTTGTGATTTTATCTGAGTTTATTTCCTCATGCTCAGGAACTTGGAGAACTCCAGCTGGGTAAGACACCACCAAACCAGGTTTAGGTGACAGGCTGAATTTTTCCTCTCAAACACTGACAATTTGAACAAAATCAGGCTCAGGACTTGCTAAACCCCTGCTATTCACCCCGTATTCTCATCTCCAGCTCTTGTGAGAGTCAGAGCCAGCCTAGTGGGCAGGTGAAAATTGTATTTATAGAGAAGCTGAATCATATTTCTGAAAATGAAGCCCTCTGCAGCTGCCCAGCTGCCCTGCCCAGCAGCAGGGAGGCATCTCTGGGGGCTGCTGTCCTCTCCCTGCTCAGTTAATAACCTCCATCCAATTGCAATTATGGCCATAAAGCTCCAAATTCGTTTGCAGCCGCTTGAGTTGCGGTGATTTATTGTTGGGTAATTATCTTGCCGCAGTCTTGAGGATGGAATAATCGCCCTGATTTGCATAATCAAGGCATGGGAGTCTTTAGAGCAGGGCTCTCAGCAGATGGCCCTGGTGTGTGTGCTAGGAGCCCTCGGATTTTATGGTTCGCCTTGCATCCCATCTCGCGTCTCTTTGCCTATAGCAAAAGTTGGCTCTTTCACTAATTGAGTGTAATTTACATTAATAGACAGAGTTCTGGCTGCTCTGCTGTCAGCCCTGACCCACCTGTGGGGCTGAGCAGGAGCTGGGACAGGCAGGGTTTCATAAAAACCTGGAATAGCAGAAGGATTTTGCTTGGGGAGGACCTTAAAAATCATCTAATTCCAATTTCCACCAGCCCAGGCTGCTCCAAGCAGAGCTGTAGCTCCACACAGCAGGATGGTTTCCCCTTTAAATCAAATAATTCCCCAAAACCTCCCTAAATCAGAGCTCTGGTGCCACAGGGGCGGTCTGGACGTGCCCTTGTGAAGGACCAGGACCCATAAAACCTGAGAGCTTTTCTCTGGAAATGTGATTTCTGAGTGCAGGGTTGCAGCTTGTCATTCAATTCAAAAGCACACACGGGGGAAAAAAAAGGCTTGGAATTGTGTTTCAAACCGAAATTTTGACTTGACATTTCTGAGCCCTGTAACTCTGTGCCTTAAAAATGACACCAGCACTTTTCATCTGCCTTTAACGTCGGTTTTATACCAATAATTACCAGCACCGTGTAATTAGCTGAGTGTTCTGCAGCTCTGCCTGTCATCACAGGATTGGGGCTGTTCCTGTGAAAGGGTGAACGTTCATGGGCTCTGGTTTTGCCTCAACTCTGAGTTTTCCATCCCAGCTTCACAAGCTGGTTGGTAAAACCATCACACAGGAGGCAGAAATCAATAACAATCCCAAAAATCTCATCAGGGCTGTTTCGCCTTCATGATTTTATGCAGGATGGACAGAAAGAAGGCTAGGTTAGAAAATTCAAATTCCTCCACTTTAGGTGCAGAATTAGTGCAGATTTTTGATTTCAGCTCCATTGCAGAAATTTCTGTGCCCATGACCTCCCTGAATTCACCTCTGACACCAACCCAGCAGGGTTCAGCGTCTGATGCTCCCAAATTGCCAAAGAGCAGCAGAAATTGCCTCGTTCTGCACTCCTGTGCCCTCACCCTGGAATGTGGAGTGAGGGCTGTGCTCTGAGAGGAAATTACCATCGGACCTGGTAATTCTGGGCAATAAATGGGGAGAGGAACAGAAAAAAAGGCAAACAAGGGCAGGGCTTGACACAGAGTTGATGTCAATCCTCTGCTTTTGACCCAAAGTGGAGTGAGAACTGAATTCCCAAGCATTCAGCTCTTGTTTTTACACCGATCCTCAAAGGGTTTTGTTCTGGGGGGAGAAAGCACAAACTGCTTTTTTTTTTTTTTTTTTTAAACAACTTTAATTTTTAATTACGCTTCTAATTAGGGAGGGAAACTGTCACAGAAATGACATCTTTTGAGTTGTCACACGCAGGAAGGTGAGCTTGGCACTTGGTTTTCTATTGTTAGCTCCTCTCCTTGGAACTGGGCTGGCTTTTTATCCATGGGGCATTTTGCTGTGCTGGTGCAAACTGGGAAAAGTCAGTGCTCAGGCTCTGGGGGTGCTCTGAGAGTTGGGAAATTCAAAACAAATCTCATCAATTTTTCATTTTTTCCCCTACTTGTTTCATCCTCGAGGAGAGAAAAACTTCTGACAGTGGATTTGTGTTTGAAGGACCTTTTCCAGTGGAAATCTCCCAATAACCAATGTGTGCATGGGGAGAACGGGCTGGGGTTGGATTTACAGCGTTTTCTTGTTGCCAGGACAGCCCCGAAGGGGTTCCAGGGCTGGGATGCTCATCCCTGGCCCTGCTCTGGGAATCTGTGCAAAGTTCAGCTGCAGCCTCACCTGTGTTTGCCCAGAGCTCACCTGCTGCGCTCAACGCTCCCGCAGGAGCCTCTCCAATAAAAGCACCAAAGGTCAGCGCTGAATTCCTGATCAGCAGCTCCTGCCCAGGGGACAGCAGGGCTCTGGCAACCCCAGACCTGGATTTTCCCCAAGTTCTGCCGAAACTCCCAGTTAAACAGTAAAACCCAGCTTGTTTAGGGGATCAAACATCCTCTCAAGGGCGTTCCAGCTCGGTAATTCCTCCATTTCCAGCACAGAGCTGTTGCAGGAGTTGGTAAATCGGGTTTAAAAGGCAAATTGACACTTGGAGATTATCTCCACTCTCGTTTTTTCCTTTCGTTCTGAATTCATTTCGGGATGTATCGCTGCTGCAATCAGAATCCTTATTAAAAAAGAGCGGGGCTGAGCTGCTAATTCCAAGGAGCCATTCTGCAGCTCGCAGCTCGCTTGTAATTCAGATTCAATCAGCAAATAAAAATGATAACAGGCTGCTGTTTATTGAACCAACAGGCAGGGAAGCTCTGTCTTTAGGAGCTGCTGGCAAAGCTGTGGGATTTGGCACGGCTCTGGTCTGGCTGCTGGGATGGAATTTGGGATCCTTTAGCAGGGAATCTCCTGCCTGTCCCCTCTTGTGCTGCCTCTTTCCATTTCATCAGCCAACCCCCCACCCCTGGTTTGTTCTGTCGCTGTCCTGAGCCCATCCTGGCTGTCAGACATCATCGATCCCAGTATTGATCCCCATCCCAACGTGATTTACAAAGAGCCTTCCCAGCGTGGCTGAACTCTGGCAAACAGGGGTGTGTGGGCAGCAAATCCAGCAGGATCTGCCTGTTCCCAGCACCTCTGGGATGTCCCTGTACCGTGTCCTGCCTCGGGTCTCTGCTGCTGCACCGAGGGACAGCCTGGAGCATCCTCTGCTCCTGAACCGAGGGACAGCCTGGAGCATCCTCTGCTGCTGCTCCAAAGAACCCTGAGCAGGGAGAGAGGGGCTGGAATTTCCTCAGTGATGCCACAATTTGCATGAGATGCCCTATTCCCACCTTCCTTACATTAAAATTTGCCCTTTAAAATATTTGCATTAAATTATTGCAGCAAGAAGTGGCCCTGGAGGCTGAGCAAGGCGAGTCCCAGGCTCTGTGGATCCAAGGAGCAGAATTTGACTCTTCCCTCTCAGAGCAGGGCTCTAAGGCAGCTTTTTTGGATTCTCTCTGGCTCAGCACCCCGACTGCACAGCGCTCATTAAGGCGCTGATGGGTTAATTAGGATTGCCCGGCTCATTTCCAGTCATTGCGGATGGCTCGGGGCGCTCTCCTGCAGATGTTAGCAAGAAAATACAAAAATGCCCAGCAAAAGGCAGAGCTAGCCATGGGAAATGCTGGTTTGTGGGATGTGGTGATGAACCCCAGGACTGCTGGAGCAGGGAGAGCTTTTCCTTCATTTCCCAGCTGGGTCCTGAAGCAGAGATGTTGCTCCCTCTTCAACATCGTCCAATTTTCAAACCCATTCCAGAGCGAGACTTTGCATCCCATGCAGAGCTCATTCCACAGCTTCCACAATTCCCATTTCACACTTGCTCCTGGACATTTGCTTGCATGTTGTCGAATAAGAGTTGCCCGTTGTTTCTTTTTTTCCAACACCAGAGGGGAAAAAAATAAAGAGATTTAGGGCAGGATGGGAAGGGAACTAATCACTTCAGACCTAATTAACAAGGGGCTCTCACAGGGATGTCCTCCCCGGGTAATTGCTGCTCATTTCCAGAAAGACAAAATAGTTTTAGGGAGATTATTCCATTCCCTGCAAAATCCTGCCCCAGTGTTTTAGTGGGGAGGGTGGAAAGGAGGGTTGTTTAAAAGTGTTTTATTGAACAGATTTCCCCCAGGTTGGTTTGGGATTTGCCTCCAGCACCTCCTCTCTGTGCTCACCGTGCAGATGCTGCAGTCTCTGGTGCCACAAAGCCAATTTCTTCTGGAACACCCCAGAATTATCCCCAGGCCCACCCTCCAAACACCAAAAAAAGGCAATTCCAAAGCCGTGCAACATCAGTTTAACCCAGCCACCAGCAGCATCCAAACCACTCCTGTTTATTTACCTCTCTAAGTGGCTTTAAAACATTGAATTTGTGCTTTTTTTTCCCCCCTGCAGTGTGAGAGCTGCACAAGGCATGTGTGCTCCTGCAGCTCATGACTCCAGCGCTGTGAGTGACTTGTTCTGTTAGCATGATAAACACATGCTGGAGAGGAACAGCACTAATTATGACCCTGTCACCTTCATCAGCTCCCCACTAATTGTTTTGGCTTTTTTTAATCTCAGCGCTTGGAGATGAAACATGGTGTTTGGTTCTGCAAAGGAGTTGAAAAGAAAAGAGAAGAAAGAATTGCATTTTAAAATAGAAGCATCAGGTAGATCTTTCTGTTGGATTTGAAATTCAAATGACAGAAATTATAACTTTTTTGTGTGTTATTAAAATAAGGCATGGGAGGTTTTTAGAGGACTTTTCTGGCACTGCCCAGATCGAGTCTCAGTCCAGGGCTTCGCCTTGGATGTGCTCTCATGGTGCTCCCAGCCCAGGGTTCTCTGTGTCACAGCACAATAAAACTTCCCTGAATCTCTCCAGGTGCTGCCAGACAGCTCAGAAACCTCCTCAGTGATAAATCTCTTCCTCATTTTTTGAGGATAAAGGGTGATATCTCCTTATTATGGGCTCTGTGGATCTTGGGAGAATAAGGATTAGGATTCAAGCCTGCAGAAAAAAAAAAAAATCTTTTGTCCCTCTGGCTCTCCAAAACAGCCAATAAATGGAACAGAATCTGGATTTTCTGCTGGGCATTGCTTGAGAGTGATGAACAGATGTGAAGGACTGCATCAGACCTACACTCAAAATACTAAATATTTCACAAAATGAGAATCAGGTTTGGTTAGGGGCAAAAAATATCAGTGCAGGGCAAAAAAATAAAAAACAGTGCAAGGCACAAAATATCAGTGCAGGGTAAAAAAAAATATCAGTGCAGGGCAAAAATATCAGTGCAAGGCAAAAATATCAGTACAGGGCAAAAAATATCAGTGCAGGGCAAAAAAAAAAAATCAGTGCAGGGCAAAAATATCAGTGCAGGGCAAAAAATACCAGTGCAAGGCAAAAAAATATCAGTGCAGGGCAAGACTCTGCCCACCCCTGGGAGATTTGGGGTGGAAAATGACTTAATTGAGGTGTCCAGGCTTGGTACAAACAAATTCATGGAAAATCAGTTGAGGAAATGGAACCAAATACATAAATATGAACGAAAGACAAAATTGTGATCAGTCCAGGGTCTGATTTCCCTGTAATTTTAATTGCAGTAATTTTAATTTCCACGGGCAGTTGTTCCAGCAGTGAAAGGAAACTGGCTGGGTTAGAGAGCTCAGGGTTGCTCAGGTGTGCAGTTCTGTTCCACCACGTGTTCATAACCAAGAGCAAATGTCCAGGTGTGCTGAGCTGGGCTGTGCAAGCACCTCGTGCTGGTCCCTGTGGATGATACAATTCCTCCAAAGCCATCTTCCCCTGGCCCCTGGAACTTGCTAGAATAGATAAGGTCTCCTAGATACCAAGGTTGAGCCAAATTCCTTAAGAATTTGGTCACTCTAACACTTTGGAATATAATTGGTTAGAAATTAGTTTGTGTAATTGGTCAGTTCACCTTTAGAACTTCTCACTTGGATTGGATGCTGTTCTTTGTATAAACTT
>PYHW01010378.1:725496-743074 GCA_013186435.1 Turdus rufiventris | reverse complement strand
CCTGAATCCATCCCCTCCCTGAATCCATCCCCTCCCTGAATCCATCCCCTCTTTGAATCCATCCCCTCTTTGAATCCATCCCCTCTTTGAATCCATCCCCTCTCTGAATCCATCCCCTCTTTGAATCCATCCCCTCTCTGAATCCATCCCCTCTTTGAATCCATCCCCTCTCTGAATCCATCATCTCCCTGAATCCATCCCCTCTTTGAATCCATCCCCTCTCTGAATCCATCCCCTCCCTGAATCCATCCCCTCTCTGAATCCATCACCTCCCTGAATCCATCCCCTCTCTGAATCCATCCCCTCCCTGAATCCATCCCCTCCCCGAATCCCTCCCAGCCGCTCGCCGAGGCACCTTCTGCTGCATCAGCAGAGCCGTGCACTCCTCTCCCGCAGCGCCGGCTGCCAACGCCGCCCTGCCCGCTCCGCCTGGATTTTTCCTGCCTCTCTTGCCAGCTCTGCAGCCCTAACGCCTCAACCCACAGGCACTGCTGGCATCCTCTCAGGCTCCCCTGGGATGTCCCCGTGCCCTGCAAAGCCTCCTGCTTTCCCTCCCCTCTGCTGCTTCGTGCTGCCGGCCGGGAGAGCTGCAGAGGGGGCTGGGTGGGGATGGGGAACCTCAACGCGCCCTGAAGGTGACAGGCTGTGGCACCTTAGACGTGCAGGCAGCATCCCTGCTCTCACACCCCAAAAACCGATCAATCCAGTTCGGGGAAGCCATGCCTGGTCCCTGGGGTGAGCTTTGCCCTGTGTCACCGCAGCCCAGAGGGAAAGTCAGCGCCGTTCGTGCTCCAGGAGAGTGGCAGCACCTCCTCCCCTTCCCGCCATGGCTGTTTTGGGATGCGTCACCTCCCGCCAGCTCCGCTCTCCGCACAGGGCTCTAATGGACCTGGGCACGGAGGTGAAGCTCTGCCTGCCCGCACCACGCCCCGGGGGCTTCCATTAGGAGAGCCCCCAGCTCTCCCCGTGGGATGCGGTGTGCCGAGGGCAGCCCTAATGGATGCGACGGCGAGGGAAAGGTTACCGAGACGAGAATTTAGTGCAGCTAATTATCCCGGAACAAGAGCACGGCGAGAAAAATAAGTTCTCAAAGTGTTCCATTTGGCGCCGGGAGGGTCCCTCTGCAGCCATGGGGGCTGGCTTTGCATCCCACCTGTGTGTGCTGTCTGCCTGAGGTGCCCCGAATGAGAGCTGAGTGCCAGCCTTGTCCTGTTTTGTTGTCCTGAGAAGCCACCAGCCTTGGTGGCACTTTGGCCTCTTCCCAGTGTGGCCCAAGGCAACATCAGCCCAGTGTTTCCAGGCCACCACAGAATCACTGAGGTGGGAAAAAAACTGTAAGAACAAGTCCAACTATTTACCCAGCACTGCCAAGGCCATCACTAAACCATGTCCCCAAGTGCCACAGCCAGGGTTGGTGACTCCACCATTGCCCTGAGCAGTCTGTGCCAGGGCAGGACAACCCTTTCAGTGAAGAAATCTTCCCTAATACCCAACCTAAACCTCCCCTGGCACAGCTTGAGGCCGTCTCCTTTTGTCCTGTCATTTGTTACCTGGGAGAAAAGCCCGACCCCCACCTGGCTCCACCCTCTTGTCAGGGAGTTGACGAGAGCGACAAAGTCCCCTCGAGCCTCCTTTTCTCCAGTTTAAACCCACAGCTCCCTCGGCCTCTCCTCATCCTACTGATTCTCTGGACACACTCCAGCACCTCAATGTCCTTCTGTCGAGGGGCCCAGAACTGCATCCAGGATTGGGGATGCGGCTCCATCAGTGCCGAGCACAGGGGGACCGTCGCTGCCCTGGTGCAGGGAGCGCTCCCCCATCCCCGGACGGGCGGATGAGCGGGGGGATGAACGAGGGGGGATGCACGGGGCGGGAGGGCGGGGGGATGCGCGGGGGGATGCGGAGGAGCGCGGAGGAGCGCGGAGGAGCGCGGAGGAGGGCTCAGCGCAGCCCCGCCCGGCGCGGCCCCGCCCGGCGCCGCTCGCCCTCCGCGGGGGCGGCCAGAGCCGGGCGCTGCGGGCAGCAGGGACCGCTCCGCTCCGCGCCTGCTGGCCCCGCGCTGCAGCCATGGCCCCGGGCTCGCCCGCCGCTCGCCACCGCGCCGCGCCGCGCCTGCTGGCCGCGCTCCTGGGTAAGGGGCGCGGGGGGCTGCGGGGACCCCTCCGGGTACCGCCCGCGTCCTGTGTCCCCCCCACCCCGGCTCCCCGGCGGGGACCCTGCCCCGGGGAGCCGCGGCAGCCCGAGGCGGGGGTCCCCGCTCCTCGCCCAACCCCCGCACCCCGCCCGCCGCGCCCGGGGATGCCGCCCGCGGGCGCTAACGCCGCTCTCCGCTCTGCAGACGGACGGTCCGGAGCGCCGGGGATAAGTCACTTGGCCAAGGTGACTTCGCAGCCGAGCCCCAGCTCCGAAGTCCCGGCTCCAGCCCCTGCCCTGCCCGCACCGGCGCTCCCGTGGCCAGCGCTTCTCTCTCCTGCGAGCACTGCGGCTGCACCCCGCTTTGCCCCGCTCCTGCGCTGCCCGGCCAGCGGGGACCGCGCTGCCTGCCTGCCCGGGACCGGGGGATGGCCGCGGGGAGGCCGTGCACTGCTTCAGCGCCAGCACGCCCGCCGACAGGTCATTGTCTTACAGTTCGTTCGGTACAACGACCGTCCGCATGTGCTTGTCCCTGCCGCGGGGACCGACCCGCGCTGCAGGGCCGCTGCTTGGAGCATGATGCCCAGCCCTGTGTCCAGGGATGCCCGAGATCCCCGGCCACAGGGTGCAGGGAGGGGTTGGCAGCCGTTCCCTCCCCACCGCACACCTGGGGCAGGCTCCAGCCACCTGCACCAGCCTCACGCACCCGCTGCACTCCCGCTCCCGTGGGTCACCCTCGTGCCAGCCTGGAAGCGAGGGCTGGCTGAGCAGCGCTTGCTGCTGGGGCACTCCCGTGGGAGGCGTTTTAGAGGGCAAAGTGCTTAAGTTAAAGGATGCTGGAGACACAAAAAAAGCATGTAAGTACCTGACCCCCTGCAAGATTGGGTACCAGCAACTCAGCTGGCAGTGGGGTGCTAGGAGAGACTCGGAGATGCTCGAGGCCATTCGGGGGTCTGGGCTGCAGGGCGTGGAGGTGGGAAGCTGGTCCCACAAGTCGCTCAGGTGGGCTGGGAGCTGGAGAGGGCGGTGGGCAGGGGAGCGCAGGGCGGGTCTCTCTGTGTCTGTAGGTTTGGGGGATGCCGCACTCCGCAGGGAGTGGCAGCCGGCTCCTGGCTGTGCCACGGAGCCACGCACAGCCCCTTCCTCAGGAGAGGTGAGGGCAGCCTGTCCTGTCCCAGGGCACACCACACCCAGGGAGCTCCTGCCTTTGAACCCCGCTGGAGAGGAGCCCGGCCAGCCTGCCAGGCACGGCTTCCTCCCTGTGCCAGGATGTCACGCTGACTTTTATGGGCAGGGAAAGTTTTTCTAAAGCAGTTTTCCCACATGTGGCAGTCCGGGGTGAGCTCAGCGAGCCCCCGCACTGTGGGGAGCTCTCTCTCTGCAAGAGCAAAGCACAGAGCGCAGGCAGCCAAGGCTCTCCCTGCCTCCCTGGGCTGTCCCTCGGGGAACGCTGGTGCCTGCAGGCATGGGAGGGAGCCTGGAGTGGCCCAAAGGAATGGCCTTAAAGGTTGGGGGTCTGGTGGTGCGAAGTGCAGCCGCTTTGGGAGGGTTTGGAGAAGCAGAGCTGATCGTGTCAGGGTCAGCCAGCGCTCCCCCAGAGTGTTTTCCTCGGTGCTTTATTGAGTGGTAACATATCAGTTTTGTCTTTCTGAGAGCACAGGATGTCAGGAGCAAGGTCAGCCTCGATTTTCCCCACACATTCAATTCAGATTACATTCTAAGTGTGGCAGACAGGTTTTAAAGTGTTACAAGCTGCAAGGAATCATCTTTCCTGTGAGCGAGTGTCCGCTTGCAGCACGCTGCAGGCTCAGACGTACCTGCAGAGCCAGGCATCCCTCTGCCAACTCCTTCTCCAGGGGGACAGCTCCTGTCCCCTGGGACACTCCTGCCTGTGAAGTCTCCTCTGTAGCATCCCCAGGGCTGCTCCAGGAGCCTGACAGCTGCAGGAGATTCCATCTGCCGGGAACCACTCCCTGAGGTTAGCTCCGACCTCTCCAGCAAAACGAGGAGTGCTTGTGTGTAAAGTTAAATAACTCCTCGCCTGCAGTGCTTGCAATGCAGCACTGCAGCAGGGCCCGGAGCCCAGGATGCAGGGCTCTCGGGCTTGGCTCCGGCTGCGACGTGCCTGGGGAGTTGTTAGCACCGGCTTGTGTGGGAGAATAAATCAGCAGCTGAGGAGGCTGCAGAGAAAGGAGAATCCCAGACCGAGGGCAGCATGTCCGAGTAGAGGTGTTGGGGCAGCCGGGGATCGGCTTGTAGCCGTGGGAAAAGCTTTGTCCCCCGGATTTTGTGCCCAGGAAAGCTCTGCAGGGGTGGCTGAGGGCTGGACAAGGGGAGGACAGTGCTTTGCTGGGCTGTGCCACATCTCAGCCATGCCACATCACACAGACGGGATAGGGAGCAGGGCTGCTCCTCTGGCCAGGATCAGAGCATCCCTGTGCTCCCACAAAGGATCTGTGGGGACAGCGGTGGCCCAACCCAGTGCAGTGCCAGTCCCTGCACCCCAGGAGCGTTCAGCTGCAGCTGGGCTCCTACCTGCTCCTCTCTCCCTGCTCGTGGGGAGGTGAGGAGCAGGAAAGCTGCATCCTGCAGTTTGAAGGTCATCTGGCAGCTCCTGGAGCCGGGGCTCACTGCTGGGTGCCAGGGTGCTGCTCTGGAGGGCCGGGCAGGGCTGCAGGAGGGCGAGCGGGTGGCAGGCGGCCAGGACAGCCACGCTAATTACTGCTCCAGCTCCCGCCTGAAGAGCAGAGCTCTGCTTCGCCTTGGCTTTTTTCTCCCCCTTTAAGGTCTTGCTGGAGGCCTGTGGATAACATGCAAATCAGGGCTCTCATTTGCACACTTTATTCGTGGGGATATTCTGGTTCCCTTTGAACCCGCGCTGTCTCTGTGGGTGACCCAGCCCCAGCTCCTGCAGGAGCACGTCCCCTCTGTCACCGAGCCGTTCTAGGGCTGGGGACAGGCTCCTTTGCTCCTGCCACGGCAGCCTGGTACGCCAAAGGGGACGAGGGGTGACAAAGCCTTGGCCTCACTCTCTGCTCCCCTCTCCCTGCCAGGTTTGCACGTCTTCGCCATCGCCTTCGCCTTGGAGGTGTCGGTGGGGAAGACCAACACGGTGACAGCTCTGAATAACTCCAATGTCCTGCTGCCCTGCGTCTTCTCCACCTGCATGGGCTTCCAGGACCTGGTCTTCAAATGGTATTTCAACACGACAGAGCTGGTGGGTGGCTCTCTGGGCTCTGCCTCTGCTTTTCTGGCAGGTCCTGCTGTGCTTTCCCAGCTCGGTGCTGCAGTTCTCACAGTTCCCTTTCTCCTCGTGCAGGATGCCCTTCTCTCTGAGTGTCACCAGCTCTGGGGGGACAAGGCTGTGCAAACAGGGTGACTCAAATACCCCAGAACATTGTGCTTTTGGCACACAGCTGTTCTAGATTTGCTGCTGCCCACAGTCTTACTCGTTTTCATAAATTGGCTGTTCAGGTGCAGATCTGCACTTAAGGCAAAATATGGTTCATTTCCCTCTGCTTCGCTTACTCTGCAATATGAAAGGTTCTGTATGGATTTGCTTCCTGCTGGGAATATTTGGCTTCTCAATTCCTCAGCAGGAGGGCTGGTTTGGAGCAGTTCTGGCCAGCAAAGGAGTTCATTTTCTCTGGTGATCTCCCATTTTTGGCATGATCTGTTACATCACTTCAGGGCAGATCGGATCTGCTGCTTCCCGGTAGGATGTGCATCGGGTTCCTCTCCATTAAAACCATTCCTGCTTTAACTGGCTGTAACGGGACGTTCGGTGGGGGTGTCTGTGTGTGCAGAGCTGAGTCTGGGCACCATCAGGACAGCGTGAGCCTTTCCCTCACCCAGCTGCTCCTGCCGCCCTCCCTCTGCAGATTTACCACGGCAAGATCAAGAACAAAGCCACGGAGCCCACCAGCATCTGGCACAACCCGCGGGTGGAGTTTGTGGGCTCCACCACCAAGAAGGACAACAACATCTCCATCGTGCTGAACGGCGTGGAGTTCAGCGATGCCGGCAAGTACACCTGCCACGTCAAGAACCCCAGGGAGAAGAACGCCCAGCACAACGCCACCATCATCCTCAGCGTGGTCCATAAGTGTGAGTGCTGGTGGAAATGCCAGCACACGGGGACAGGCTCCTTGGGTGGTGCATGGCGGTGGGTGACAGCCCTGGAGCCTCGGGGGGAGGAGGTTATGGGATTTTGGGGTGGGATGTGCAGCTGCCCCCCTCAGCACCTTCTCTCCCGCAGTGGTGGAGACGGACAACACCCTGACCATCATCATCCTGAGCGTGGTGGGAGGGCTCATCGGCCTCCTCATCCTCTTCATGCTCATCAAGAGGGTGGTCCTGTTCATCATCAAGAAGACGCAGGATGGGAAGTGAGTGCGGGGGTGCTGCCGGGGGGTTGCGGGGCTGGGGTCGGGGGGCTGCCCGCTGCCCGTGAGCTCTGCCTGTGCAGGAAAGAGTGTCTGGTGAGCTCGTCAGGGAACGACAACACCGAGAACGGCCTGGCCGGCTCCAAGGCGGAACAAAAAGCACCACCAAAGGCATGAACGAGCAGCGGCTCCGCGCCCGCCTCGCCCCGCCGCGGGAGCCCGGGCACGGGACGAGCCTTCCCCTTTTGTTTTCTTTCCGAACTGCCAGCGCTTGAGACATGTTTCTATTACACACGTGCCTGCAACCTGCACTGCTTCTCGGACAGGGCTGCGGCTGCCGGGGGGACTGGGAGCTTCTCGCGGACTCGGGTGGGAGGCTGCTGGGGCGCAGGGAGCCGCTCTGAGCACCGGCAGGAGGGTGCCGGGCAGGGCCGGGGGGTGCCTGGGGCTGGGTGCTGGGCACCGGGGGTCCCGGAGTGCCCGGAGGGTGGGTGGCACGCTGGGTGCTGAGCTGAGGTGGCTGGGAGCTGCCCGCTGCATCCAGGAGGTTTTTCTGGGCAGGGATGCTCAGCTCGGAGCTGGCGGTGCAGGGGGAGTGGCGCAGGAGGAAGCAGGGATGTGATAAGCACACTGGAGAACCAAATCAGAGACGGGTCCCTGGCTGTGCCTCGGTGCCTCCCACAGCAGGGCTGGCCCGGCTGGACTGTCCCAGGGTCACTGCTGGCCCGTGATGGGGTGAGGTCCCGCATTTCACCCCGGCTTTGTCCCCGCGCAGGGCCATCCCTGGGAGCATCCCCAGGCAGCCATCCCGGGAGCTTGGGGCTACCCCCTCCCCTCTCTCTGGGGCTCGGACTCGGAGCAGCGATGCTTTTGATGCTGGTACCAAGGCTGAGCTCGTTCCGTGAGTGATTTTGTAGGAGATGCCAGGGAAAAGCAGCCAATTGCGATTCCCTTGGCCATGGCCATGCAGGGAGGGAGCACAGCCGAGCCCTGGCGAGGGGAGCCGGGCCAGGGCTGTGCCACCAGCCCGCTGGGCAACCCTGGGCAAGTTGCTCTGGCTCTCCATGCCTCAGTTTCCCCATCTGTAAAATGGGGACAATAATACTGCTCTACCTCACGGGGTGGGTGTGAGGTTTCCTTGGCTTTGGTGGTGAAGTGCTCGGGGATGAGGGGTGCTGCAGAAAGCCAGGGGATCTTTGTCAGTGCACTCACAAGGATGTGAGACACAAAGTCAGCGAGCTACAACTGAGGTTGACAATCTCCTTTAAAATGTGATTTGTTCCCTATTTCTCCAATCAGCAGGTGTCTGACAGTGAGGCTGCAGGACAGGCAGCTCCCCTGTCCCCACAGTAAATTGGGATTCACAGCTGAGCCATGACTTGCTGTGGGGGTTTGTGCCCTGGCAGAGGGGCTGGAGTGGGAGGCAGGCGAGGATTTGGTGGCCGAGGTGAACAAGGAAAGGCTGGGTGCTGCTTTCTCTGGAGATACTGGTGCACAGCGGGTTGCTGACCCCAGGCTGGGCTCGGGGGCACCCATTGGAGCAGGGCTGTGTGCTCAGGACAGGGGACTGGCACCTGGCCCCAGGCAGGTTCCCTTGACAAGTGAGAGTCAGGACCTTGATCTCCTCTCTGAGGGTCTGTGGGACCCTCAGGCCAATCACTTGACCTCTCTGTGCCTCTGTCCCCATCTGTAACTGGGGACAGTGAGTGTGAGCCACCTCTCCGGAGCTGTGAGGTGCCCTGCACGGCTCTGCCACAACCCCAGGGTGGAAGGCGCTCTGGTGCCAGGTGTTGTGACACTGCCACCAACACCTGTGAGAGCCCAGGAGGAGGCCTGAGACCTCCCAGTCACCCCGAGAGACCCCCAGCCCGTCCTTGGAGGAGCCCTCCTGTGGGGGAGGACAGCGAGGCGAGGAAGGGAGTTTTTTAAAGAACTATTTTTAGCTGTCCTAACTTGTTGGCCTTTTTTAGGCGGCACGTGGACGCGGCTCCACTCGCCGCCGGATATGCAATGCTGCACTATGCATGGATTATTCCTCTGGCTTGATGGGAAAAGTCCACACAAGCAGTGTTGGGAACGTAACTCCATGTGCACACGGCTGCTCCGGCGGAGCGGGGCTTGTGCCAGCACCAGCGGGGTCCCTGCTGTCACCGGGGCTTTGGGGGGGCTGCAGAGGCTTTCCGGGGCTTTTTGGGGAGGGGGTGTGTGCTGCCACAGACACGTGTGTGTCCAAGCAAATGTGAAGCTGCGTGGGGGGAACCTGCGTGTAAGCACAGGGGCTGTGTGATGACTTACAGCACATCTTTGCACTCTAGAGGTTTAGTTAGCTTTGCCTTGAATGAAATAAAGTTTACGTTTACTAGAGAGACTCGCCGTGGTTTGGGGTTGCTGTGGGTCTGGGGGAGAATTGGATGAAATTAACCCAAGGAAGCAGGACAAAAGCTCGGGAGGCTGAGTGTGAAAAAACAAATCCTTTTCTTTAATGGGGATAGGGGAACGCTCTAGAGCACAAACATCATTTCTCTCTGTACAACAGGAGTCACTGTCAGCAGCTTGGCCCCCCAGGAGCCATCCTGCCACAGCAGGGTCAGCACAGGGCAATAAATTAATCTTTGTCCGGAAGGGAGCTTGAGCCGGTGAGATTCCTTCACGGGATCAGTGGCCATCACTCCGAGTCACCCTTTGCCTCCTTGGCTGGGCTCTGGTGCCCTAAATCACAGCTGCCACGAGGGTTTGGGAGCCTCTGCTCACCTTCCATGGCCGGAGATCCGTGTCCCTGTTGCTGCCAGAGCAAGGGCAGAGGGATGGGAAGGGAGGCTCGGGGCGAGAAGCGACCTGGTCCGGCAGGTCTCAGAGCTCTGACTGCGGGGGGAGAGAGGCACAGAAGGAACTGAAAGCTCTGAAAGTGCAGCCAAAATAAGAAGAAAGCAGCTGTGTCCTAAAGGAGGCTGCTCAGCTGCAGGGAGCTGCCTGTCCCTGTCCCCTGTCCCTGTCCCGTCCCTGTCCCCTCGGGCAGGACACTGACCCTGCGCACACTGGCGATCCAGTCCAGGTAGGCACGGACACTGGTGTAGACGCCGGGTGTGCTGGGGGTGCCGCAGCCCTGGCCCCAGCTGACGATGCCCACGACCTGCCAGCGTCCTCCCGAGTAGAGCAGGGGCCCGCCGCTGTCCCCCTGCCAAGGACAGACCCTCAGGATGGCCCCAGCGCTGGCAGTGGCCATTCCCAAACAGCTCTTCGCTCAAAGGAGCCGTGCCACAGGTGGGTACAGACCCCCCCAGCCCTGCCTGCAGTCCAGACCCACCTGGCAGGTGTCCACACCGCCCTGGGGCAGGCCAGCACACAGCATCCTGTCGGTGACATCGCCGTGGTAGGCGGCCAGGTTGCAGCTCTGCTTGTCGATGAGCTCCACCTCAGCTTGCTGCAGGCGCTCCGACAGCTTCCCTGGGTGACACACGGCCTCTCAGAGGGACCCTGCTCCTGCCAGCAGTGCTGGGGGGGCTCTACCTTGTCCCTGTCACCCCCAGGCTGGGTCACTCACCGTGCTCCTCTGTGTAGCCCCAGCCGATCACCCACAGGGGTGTGCCTGGCACCAGCTCCTCATCAAAATAGGGCAGGCAGATGGGCTTGGTGCTGTCTGGAAAGGAGATGTGATGGGGGGCTCACAGGCTGGGGACAGCCACCAGCTGGGCACCCACCCCGGCTCCAACACTCGGTGCCCACAGGACGCTGCCACACCGGGCACCACCATCCCAATGCTCAGCGCCACCAGTGCCACACTTGTGACTCCTGCCCCGAGCAGGGCTTTGCCAGCCTCACCTGAGTCGTGCACGGGGGAGCGCAGCTTCACCAGGGCGATGTCATTGTCCTTGGGGGACGCAGGTGTCACCTCTGCCAGGAACACCTTCTCCACGGCCAAGGTGGCAGCGCCCGACAGGAGGTCGGAGCCGGCTTTGACACGCCAGCTCTGGATGATGGGGTTGTTCCTGTGCCCAGACAGCGCTGTCACCGCTTGTCCCCCCGTGGGGACAGGCCCAGAGCCCCGTGCAAACGATTAACCGCAGCGCACACGGCGAGGTGCCCACTCACTTGAAGCAGTGCGCGGCCGTCAGCACCCAGCCGGGCCCGATGATGCTGCCCCCGCAGATGTGCTCCTTCCTGTACTGCAGACTGACCTGCCAGGGCCACGCCTCGATGGCAGCCGGGCTGCCCCCCAACACCCGCGGGGTCCTCACGCTCTGCCCGCAGTCTGGGAGGGGACACGAGGGACACGGCAAACCGGGGACAGGAGCGTGGCCAGAGTGGCTCATCCCCTCATCCCCAGGCTTGCTGGAAGGGGTCCAGCCATCCCCTGCCTGCTCCAGGAACCCCCGGGATAATTAATTTAATCAGGGTAATTCAGCAGTAAAAGTAAACCCGTGCAGGTAGCTGGGTAAGCCTCCCTTAGGTGTTTCATTTCTGGGAGGTTTGTGCTGGCTTAACGAGGTTAGCAGTAATTAAATCCATCTTTCCTCATGCAAACACTATGGAATGGGCTTGGGATGGAGCCACACTCCCACGGGGCAGTGCCAGGAGCGAGCACCTGGAGCAGGACAAGTTGCCCACAAGGTCCAGCCACCATCATGGTACTTACTGGAACAAAAGAGCGACACAACCAACCCCGAGAGGCATTTCCTGCAAGAGGGAGGAAAAGAGCTGGATTTGGCTGCTCTGCCAGGCAGCACAGGCAGCTCGGGGTGCACACAGCCCCCACTCACCTGCCTGGCTCGAGCACCTGGAGGCTCCCGTTGCTCAGCACGACCTCACGGGGAGGCAGCGGCTGCCCCTGGCTCACCTCCACTCCCTGGAATGCTGGGGTGCTGCAAGACACGGGGGGGCAGGGCTGCAGGGGTGGGGGAGAACAGGCACAGGTGCCTCAGCACCTCGGGAGCCTGGATCCCATGGGAAAAAGGGACAGGAATGGTGAAGTGGGGATGTGACAGCCCTGGAGGGCCGGGACACAGCCCAGGAGCAGGGACAGGAGCAGCTGAAGGAGGGGACAGTGTTCCCTGCCATGCAGAGGTGTGGGCAGGTGGCTCTGGGACAATTCAAGGGGGTCCTTGCTGTTGTGACATTTGGGACCTGTGTTCAAAGCCTCAATCACTGAATTTTCGGACCTGGAAAATGCCAGGTTTGACTCAGACTGGGCTCCTACAGTGGCTCAAACACCAGAAGCCATCTTAAAAGGGAAGTGCAGCCCCCTGAGCCTCCCTCCACAGGTGAGCTGTGCTGGCAGGGAGGCCCTGGGCTGCAGGTAGGGGGGATGGAGGCAGAGCAGGAGCAGGGCAGGATGCCCCTGGGCTCTGGCAGAGCAGGACACAGCACTCTGCTCTCATGGGAGGCTGCCAGGGCTCCGAGCCAGCTCCTGGGGACTCACAGAGCGCTCTGAGTGCTGGGCATGCACTGAAACCATTAGTGCAGAGCTCTGAGTGCCTCCCAGATCAGCAGAGCCCTGCTCCAGAAGAGCTTTTAAGGAAGAGGGAAGGTGAAGCAGGGGGAAACAGCCTGGTACCTGCTGTAGCCCATCTGCTCGCAGGCAGCTCTGGCCAGCGCCGGGGTGAAGTGGTCGTGGCACACGCAGGACCAGGCTCCAGTGTGGCTGTTGAGCACCTGCAGGATGGATCTGTCTTTGGAAACACGGGCTGGAGGCACACACAGAGTCAGCTTTGGCACGGCATGGCCGCAGCAGCCCAGCCCCCGGAGCTCTGGTGGGTGTCCTGCACTCACCCCCGGCTGGTGGCCCCGCGGGGACCCACTGGGGACAGTTGGCCTCGTCCTCGCCCTGCAGACAGTCCAGGTTCCCGTCACACACCCGCTTCAGCGGCACCAGCTTCAGGGGCTGCTTGCAGAACAGGTAGTGGTAGCCCAGGTAAATCTTCACTGCAGGGAGAGGGGGCTCAGTGCACAGCTCCAGCTCCTGGGCGGGCTCGGGGCTGGCACGGGGGCATCAGCAAAGAGCTGGGGCTGTGTTTGCTGAGCCGTGACCATGGAAAGGAGGGGGAGAAAGATCAGGAGCTGTACCCAGGAAACCGATGGCGACCAGGCAGGCGAGGGTGAGCACCACGGCCAGGACGAGGATCCCAACCCGCTTGAAGGACTCTGGTGCCCTGGAGGATTTGGGTCTCGTGCAGGGACCTGCAACACAGAGGAGCGTGGCCCTGCATGGCCGGGCTCAGCCTGGCACCGCTCATCTCCCCCAGCTCCCAGCGGTGTTACCTCTGCCATTGAGCTGCTCCGAGGCCGAGTCCTGCGAACCAGAGAGGAAATGCAGTTATGAGCTGAAAAAAGCAGCTGGGAGGCGGGAGGGCAAGATGTGGTGAAGGTAGTTGGCCCCGTGGTGAGCTCACAGCCCAGGGAGCAGCAGGGATGAGCAGGAAATGTGCCCCCACCTTCACCTGCTGGGAATGGGGGTGGCTGCTCCTGTGGTGACAACGCCCAGGGTCACCCAGGGTCACCTGCTGCCCTGTTCCCACAGACACCACCTGTGCCATTCCAGTAACTGGCTCTCAATGGTACAGAGTTCCTGTCATTTACACACCAGAGGCTTAAAATCCCCCAAGTGTTGGGAAAGAGGTGCTTTCTGCTGTGCAGAGAAACCCTGAGTCAAAATACACACGCCTGCGGGGCTGTGGCACACGGGCGTGCCACCACGGGGGCTGTGCAGGGTCACAAGCGGGGTGGCACAGCCCGGGTGCTCCCTGCCAGGCTGCAGGAGCACCGGAGGAACCAGCCCGAGCCAGGGGAGCCAGCACTCCCAGGGCGGGGAGAGAGGGAGTGCTGCTGCTAAGACACGGGGTAAACACAGCCAGGGCTGGAGTGGGGATGACTCAGGCATCGATCCGCTTGAGCTCCTCAAAATTATCCTCCTGCAACAATCCTTGTGGGAGAAACCTCAGTGATGGGAGGGTAGGCGCTGTGAGCTGGGCTGGGTGGGTGGCTGGAGCCCTTTGGGGGGTTCAGGTGGGCACTGTGGGTGTCTGATCCGTGTTCTCCATCCGTGCTCGAGCCGTGCCACACAGCAGCTGTTTGGAAAGCTGTTCCTGCTCCACTGAGCCCAGTCCCTTCCATGCCCTGCCAGCCCCAGTGAGCTCTTCTCTTCTGCTGTTGATTCTGCACTCTGCCAGCACAGGTAAGACAAGATTTTTGCATGAACAGAGGTAAGGAAGGTTAAACCCGCTGTGATAAACCGTGCACAATCCAGGGGGCTTTGGAAGCCTTTGCTGCAACTGCAGAACTCCAAGAGCAGCACAGGTCTGGAGATGATTTGTCACATCAGATGAGAGCAGGGGCCCCTGTGCCATCCCAGGGCTCAGAGGCAGAGCAGGGTGGGGGCACGGGGGATGAGGCACAGCTGAAGGGAGCTGTGCCAAGGTCAGAGGAGAGGTGAGCCCTCCCTGCCCGGGTCAGTGTGCCAGGGCATGTTTAGCCATGCACACACGCTCTTCCAGCAGGATTCTGCAGCAAGTGCCAAGCCATTATCTCTGGGCTAGCCCACAAAGGCAGGCAGGCTTGGTGAGGCAGGAGGTGTTGCCTCCCTGTTGTGTCTCCGCAGCAGGGCTGGGGCTGCTGGTTTTGGGAACAAGAAGCGACCTGTGCAGGGCAGGAGTGGTGCCTGTGCCACTGCCTGGTGCCATGTGGCTGTGTCCCAGCATGTCTGGCTCTCTGAGGAAATGCCAGCAGCCTTTCTGCCAAAGCCAGGCTCAGCTGGCACCCATGCCAAGTGTGGGCAGCTTGTGCCAAATTCCTCACCCCTGGATGGGCTCTGCTGAGCTCCTGGAGTGCAGAGCCTGTTTCTGAGGCAGGGAGCAGGAGGGCGGGGTGGGAAGGGGAACTGGGTCCTGAATCTCCCACCTCGGCTGCCCTTCCTGAGCTGCTTCTCTGTGGAGAAGGGAAGAACTCCCGAGGCCTGGGAGTTTTGTAACCAACATCTGGCAGCACAGGCAGCCCAGGGCACGTGGGGCTGGTCCTTCCTCATGCTGACCTCCTGTGTCACCACGGCCCGGGCCGGGCACCACCTGGATAATGGGATCCTAACGGTCCCTGCAGGAACGGTCCCGGCTGGGATGGATCCTCCAGGCAGCACAGCTGCCCCTCTGTCCCCACACTGCCCATACTGTCCCCATCATGTCACCCTCCACTGGGCTCCTCTCCAAGACACCAGCTCTGGTGTGGATGCAGATGAGATGCAGGATTAGTGGGTTTTTTGTGGGTTTTTTGTATTTTCTTCAGTCTGTCAACCTCTTCTCTTTCAAAGGGATTCAGAGCTTGGAGCTGCCTCTCCATGGCTCCTCTCAAACCCACACTGCCAGCAAGAGCTGCACTGGTTAAATCCAAAGCAAGGCGAGGGCCGTGCCTGCTCCTGCGTGGAGCAGAGGAACGTGATTTCCAGCAGGACTCAATGCTACCGTGACTAATTGAGCTCCCTTGCTGTGTTCTTGGGGCACTTCATGTCACCATGGCCATTCCAGGCTCCAGCTGTGCCAGTGCCAGCACAAGAGCCGTGGAGTTCTGGTGAACCTCCCCTCCCCTTCCAACGGGGAATCAGCGCAGGATGTGCTGAGCTGGGCTTCGTCCCTCTCTCAGGAGCAGGTGGGACGTTCCTTCACCAAACCAAACCAAAGCAGACCAAACCAAACCCAACCAAACCAAACCAAACCAAACCAAGCCAAGCCAAACTTTGCAGGGTGATCAGATGTTGAGAAGTGACTCCTTGGCTGTGGGGATTTAACCTGTGGGTGTGTGTAGGCATGGCAGGGAGTGAGTTCCCCACCCTGGAGGGGTTCATGTCCCAATATGCTGCTGCTGGAGGGGTTTGCAGTGCCCAGCGAGCTTGGTCATACTTGTCTGCCCTCCTGGGGAAGTGTCTCCCTCCCAGGGGGGGTCTGCATGCCAGCCTGGGGTTTGGTGGCCGTGGCTTTTCCTGCACAGAGCACAGCAGGTGAGTCCCCTGTGCTGAGCAGAGGCACCGGCACTGCGGCGGTGGGAGCTGTGCAGGACAGACTGTCACCCAGGAGGTGTCCAGGAGTGGGATAAGACCCTTCAGAAGTTCCTGTTCCCCTTGGCATGGGGACACTGCCTTGCTTGTCTGCTCCCGGGCTGGGAGAGGGAAAGGCAGCCCCAGAAATGCGGGAGTGAGAATGGGGATACCCAAGTGCCATATCCAGCCACGGAGGGGTGTGAGGAACAGCGGGGAAACCCTTCCCTGGGCGCTGCCAGGGCCGGGGAGCAGCAGCATCCCCTCAGAACCTCTCTGGACCGGCTGTGCGGGGGCTGATGCCCATCCCAGGGCCCAGAGCAGCGCTGTCAGCGACTCACCATGTCCATCCAGCTCGGGCCTGCTCCCTCCTCCTGCCGAAACCCTGCAGATGTCCCCGGTGCGGGACACGGGGAGCTGCGATGCTCCCGCAGCCTGCGCGCTGTGCCCACGCCGCGCTCGCACTGGGGCAGGACCGCCCCGGCCCTCCTTAAAACCCACAAGGGGAGTTGTGAAACAGGAATTATGGTTTGTATTGTAATACAACACCGGTCTATCAGCAGCACCATCACCTGCGGTAATCTCCCCAGGTATCTGCACTGGGGGTGACTCACCTGCGGGGCTGCTGTCACCAAATAGCTTATCAGAAGTGAACGGACTGATTTTTCCTGCTCCTCCTGATGATAAGAGGATCCTCTGCCATCCCGCTCTTTGTCCGGCTCTTCCGCGTTGCGCTGGGTTGTTGTCAAGCCGAGGTTGGAGTAGGTGGAGGAGGAAAGGAGGAGAGTTTGTGCTCTGGGTCACTCGGTCTGTGTGTCCCCAAGAGCCCCAGGTCACGGCTGGCAGTGCTGGGGGAAGCTCGAGGGAAGGGAAGTGGGTGCCCAGGGAAGGTCACCCCAGGCTGCAAGGGAGTGACCACGGGGTGACCTCGGGGGTGATTTGGGGTCGTGGATCTGTGATTATCCAGGAATAACCAATCACTCTGGGATGGAGGGGTTTGCCTTAGCCTGGCAGGATGGGAGGGAGGCCCAGGGAGCGGGCTGGGGTCGGGGATGATGCTGGCTGGCTCTGCTCACTCATGCTGGAGGTGCTGGGTGTGCAGGAGGGCCGAGCAGCTGATTACCCCCTTCTCCTGAGCTAATCCAGCTTTCCCAAGGGTCCTGCTGCTGCCAGGTGTGTGCGGCTGTGCCAGCAGGAGACTGCAGAGCACCCATGACCTGCGGCTCCTCAGGGAGCTGCACCATCATTGTGCCAGTTTAACACTACCAGCAGGGATCCTGCCCGCTCCCTCAGCCTGGCCAGGGATCCCCCTGAGGCTCTGCAGGTGTGGGCTCCCTCCCCACACTCACACTGAGGATCCAGCCCCCTGGAAGGTGTAGGGACCTTGTCTGCCTGCATCCTCAGCCCTCGTGGTCCATGCGATGCCCAGAGAATGTGCGATGCGGGGTCCAGCCAGTGCTACCGTGGCAGATTTCAGCTTGAAAATTGTTTTATGGGCTGCAGCAGCAGGAGCTGGGCAGAGCTTGGGTCCCTGGGGTACCTGGCAGGTCCTGGCAGCCTCCCCAGAGCATCCCAGTGCCAGCCCTGCTGCCGTGGAAGGGAGAGCAGCCCAGGAGCGCCGGCACGGCAGGAGCAGCTCTTTCTGCTCTGAGGATCCGAGGGCTCTGAGGAAGCAGCTCGGGTTTGCAGATGTTGTGTCACAGCCCCGGGCTTTGCTTCCTGGAGTGCGGCCGCGTACCCAGCCAGTCACCCTTCCCTGCTCTCTGAGCCTGGCATGACACAGGCTTTCCTGGGGTCAGGGAAAGGTCAGGCCGGACTGACCCAGGGCTCGGAGTGACCCCCAGCATCCCTGAGCCGCACGGACACACTCCCATCACTGTCCTCTCCGCTGTCCTGTCCGGCAAGGAGCGCTCCCAGCCCCTGCAGGCTGCAATTCCCGCTGTCCCCTCTGCGTTCTGCAGCTCTGCCCCGCTGCAGCCCCCAGGTACCACCACCCCTGCAGCCCCCAGGCATCATCACCCCTGCAGCCCCCAGGTATCACCACCCC
>PYHW01010378.1:712362-724720 GCA_013186435.1 Turdus rufiventris | reverse complement strand
CTTCCCTGTCCCCTGGGGTCCTGCCTGTCCCCTGGGTTCTACTTGGGCCTCTGCCACCTTCCTGGCTGCAGGTCTTTGCTGGGAGGTGACAATCAGAGGACATGGCCACTCGGCCACCTTTGCCAGAGCTGGATACTCCTGTGTCCAGGCTGTCCCTGCCCCTCGGGCTCCCAGTACTCCCAGTTCAGCCTCTTCCAGCAGCGGGAGGTCAGAGCTGCCCACACAGGGCTGGGCACAGCAATGTGCTGTCTGTCGTGTCTGCTGCAGTTCCTCTGCTTTCTCCCTGCAAACCAGTTGGACCAGTGGGCCAGGACTGGTGCCCAGCCTCGGTGCTGTGTCACCAGGAGACGAGGGGACCGGCAGGACGCGCCAGGCTCCAGCAGCAGCCTCCAGCCCAGGATAAGGAGAGCAGAGGGACATGGACTCCCAGACAGGTGAGTGGGGGCTTTTCCCCCCATCACGGGACAGAGATGGGATGCTCATGGCACGAGCGGTGCTTTGATGACCTTTTTCCTCTCCTCTACCCCATGAGCTGGGGTCGGGACTCGCTGCTGGTGTGGCTCTGCCCGAGCAGTGCTGCTCGGAGCCATCCCCTGGGATGTGAGTATCTCTGCTCCCAGGTGCCAGGGCAGGGATGCCTCCCCACGCAGGGCACGGGGCAGGGCCTGGGCACGGCGCCGACACCTCCCACGGGCGGTGGGCGTGGGGACGGGGCAGTTTCGGCAGCCGGCTGATTCAGGGAGGCTGTTGCACCACGTTCCTGCTTCCCCGCAGCTCCTGCCGTGACTCACGGCTGCTGCAGCTCCTGACCTCGCCCACACCGGGGGTCCCGGCGCTCCTGCTCGCCCCTGCCCCAGCAGAAATATTGGTCACCCACGCATGCTGAGCCGTGCCAGGGAAAGGAGGGGCAGGGCTGTCCCCGGGCGCTGGTGGCCGATGCTCGGTGGCCCCGCTGTTTGTCCCAGCAGGTGGAGCGGGTGCCGCGGTTTGCAGGGCGCGCTGGGTCCTGGCTCGCTGTGTAAACACTGTGACCACAGGGGAAATGTTCTCACTGCGCTGGCATCTGCCTAAATTTAGCTGCTCTTAGGTCATCCCTTCCCGCTGGCTCCTCGCTCCCGGTGCCGCATTGAATCCCGTCCTGTGCCCTGCGCTGCGGGGCACAGCCCAAACCCCCCGTGCCCTCCTGGCACAGCCCCAGCAGAGCTGCCAGCACGGGAATCGATGCTCGGTGGCCGTGCTGGGCCCCTGGTGTCCTGGCAATTCCGGGAGCATTGCGTGGGGCTGGGTTTTGCCAGACCGCGGCACGGAGGGGAGGGATGGGGCGGTGCAGAGCCCGCACTGCCCCGTCCGTGTCCCGAACCAGCCTGGAGCTGGCGGCAGCAGCTGCTCGTCCTGACAAAAGCATCCTCTAGAGGGAACTGCCAGCCCAGAGATGGCTCCGGTGCCGCCAGGAAAGGAGCATCACCCCACGAGGGCGCGAGTGGCACCAGGAGCGGGGATGCGGCACGGGCAGGGCGGCCACCTCCCTTCCCAGTGACCGTCCCACCTGCCAGCTCACCTGGGCACAGCCCTGGGCTCCGGCACGGGGCTTTGGGGGCAGCAAAAATCTGTGTGCAGAGTCCAGCCCTGATGGGTGCAGTCCCTCCACACTGTGGGGACAGCACACCCGGGAGAGTTATACCCCAGGTGTCCTGTCCCCTGCAGGGGACAATCGGGACCCCCAACCTCCCAGAGGTGTCTGCAGAGCCCCTCGTCCCTCTGCTTTCCAGGACAAGAGCCCATCAAAGTGATCGGGGTTGTTTTGGGCATCGGGCTGGCTCTGCTGATCCTGGCGAGTTTCGGCTACACCTTCATCCGCTGGTACCGGAGGGGCTACTCCCGGCGCCGTGAGTGTGACAGGGGACAGGGGGACAGGGGGACAGGGGGACAGGGGCACAGGGGGACAGGGGGACAGGGCACGGGGCCCTTAGAGCATGGGGCTGCAGGGACTGGGATGGGGGAACACGGGAAATGGGGAAACCCTGATGCAGGGAGGCTCTGGGCCAGGCTGGGGCACTCTGAGGTGAGCAGGGGGATGTGATGTTCTGGTGCTGTCCTGCTGCCTGTCCTGCCTGTCCCCACCCTGCCACGCAGACTCGCGGCAAAGCAAAGGTGGGTTCATGGCACCACACGGCTCTGACACCTCTCCCTCCTCTTCCTCCTGCCTCCCCAGGGCCTGACTTTGTCTTCAACTTCTACCACTCCCGGTGAGTGATGCCAGGGGGCACCAGGGCCAGGCTGGCAGCTCCCTTTGTGCAGTGCCAAGGTGGCACACCCCCCTCCCGTCCCAAATCCACCCAGTTCTGCTGTTGGCAGGGGGCTGGCGGGGCTGGAGGGGGACAGGGCAGCTCGGTGACCTCTCTGCTTTCCCTGCAGCGGGTTGGGCTCAGTGGCACTGGAGCTGGTGCCACCATTCAGCATCAGTGGCTCGCTGGGCACCTCGGGCAGTGGCTACGAGCCCTTCCGCAACCAGGGGCCGTGAGGTGGGAGCTGGGCTGGTGAGCAGGTAGGATATCCCCCTGTCCCCCCACCCCACCCAGTGCTGTGCCTCAGAGCCTCCGTGCTGCCTTGTAGCCCCTGGGAATCACAGCTTTGCTCAGGACAGTCCCAAGGGTTTTCCGGCAAAAGTCCTGCCTGTGGCTGTGGGGCTCTGGTTTTGGTTTCTCCCCACACAGGCTTTGGTTTGTGTTTCCTTCCCCATTGTCCCTGGGAAGGGACAGAGGGACGGGGCTGGGGCCTGGGTGCTCTTGCAGAGCTTCCTCTTGCTGCCTCTTACTCAGAGCCCAGCACCAACAGAAAAAGCAACCAAAACTGGCCAGGGGAATTCCTCCATTTTCACTTCTGTAAGAAACAGCACCGGAATTGTTGGATTTCAACTGAAACGGCAAAGGTGCAGTTTCTGTTGCTAAAAAAGCTTCACAGAACCACAGAATTGTTGGGGTTGGAAGGGGCCTCTGGACACCACCTGGTCCAACCCCTCCTGCCCAGGGTCAGCAGGAGCAGGTGACACAGGAATGCACCCAGGTG
The DNA here is from genome assembly GCA_013186435.1 of Turdus rufiventris. Lineage (NCBI taxonomy): Eukaryota > Metazoa > Chordata > Aves > Passeriformes > Turdidae > Turdus > Turdus rufiventris. The sequence goes on along the minus strand of PYHW01010378.1, from coordinate 721,654 downwards.
GCTTTGGAATATCTCCAGAGAGGGAAACTGCAGGAATTCCCTGGGCATCTCCTCCACCTGCAGTTCTTGCTGGCCAGGGGTGTGCAGGAGGTGCCTGGGCCAGCACTGGTGCAGCCTCCCCTTGCTTGGGATGGAGGGAGAGGATGCAGCCTTATCCCAGGATTCCTCAACACTGATCCTGGAGAAAACAACCACGTTCCCCAGGGCTCAGAGAGCTCCCAGCCTGCTGCACACCCAGAGACCCGGCACCAGACAGGTAGCCAGCTGAGGAGGAGAACCAGGAGCCCCAGAACTGAGTGACTGGATTTGTGCAACTGTGGAAAACGCCGTGAGAAATGGGAAATCTGTCTCAGACCTCCTCCTCCTCCTCCATCCAATATCTGCACCCACATGGAGGTTGGTTCTCCACACTGCCACTGCCAGAAAGTCCCTGTGGAGCTCCTCCTGGAATTTTTTGTGCCAATTGTCCCCAGTTTCAGCAGAGCAAGTGGCTGTGGAAGTGCCTGGAGCACAGGAGCAGCCATGGGGAGATTCTGTGGCCACCGAGAGGGGCCCTGCTTGGCCAGTGGGACACATTGGAACCGTTTCTTTGCAAGTTTATCACAGAAAAAAACCAAATTAAAACTCGTGAGAGCCTCGTGGCTGTGTGTAGGGAAAGCAGTGAGGACAGAGTGGGATTTCCAGAGTCAGAGGGACCATCTGTACTCTCGGTGGTTGAAGCTGAACCCTGTGCTCTGCAGCTTTCTCCTGGCTGAAAGGAGATCTCTGGCTGCTCATGGAAATGCCCAAGTGTCCCCTCCTGGGGCCTGGGAACCCTCCGTGCTGAGCAGGATCCGGCAGAGCCCTGCACGATGCAGGATCTGGCCGTGGTGCCTGACGTCAGCAGCGTTGAAAAGAAAAACAAGAAAAAAAAAAAAGTCATGCTTTTGATGACTCCGTTTTCCAGAGGAAGTTGAAAAAAATAGAGAGCAAAAAGCTCTAAGCCCCAAAATACACAGAGGCAGAAGAGATGGGGCCAGTGGAGGGGCAGGAGGAGGCTCCCCGTGCCCTCCACATCCCTGTGGGATGCAGGGATGGATCTCGCATGTGAGCAGTGCCACGTGAGATGTAGGAGAAGGAAACACAGCAAGGACCAGCCCCCTCCTCCTGCCTGCACTGGAAAAGCTGAAAATAAACCCAAAACTCATCACCTGAAAACCACATTTCCCAAGGAGGGTTTCTGCCAGCAATTTTACTTCCCACCATGAAGGTTCCTGGAAAAGGAGTGACATTTGGACAAACTTTCCTGGGGCCTGGAAGGTGACCCAGGGTGAGCTATTGGGTCTCATCCTGTTTCCATTCTGATGACAACTGTTCACAGCATCACAGAATCAATTAGTTTAGAAAAGACCTCTGAGATCATCGAGCCCTGTGACTGATCAGCAGCCTGTGACTGAACACCACTCTGCTGAGCAGAGCCCTGATTGTTGTTCTTCCTCCACCCCTGGGTCTGGCTTGTCCTGCTCCTGGTGATGTCCCATGGGATGTGCACCCCTGTGGAATCACCGTGAGCAGCCCAGCTCCTCTTCCCTGCTGCTCCTCTGGTGATTGCTCCCACAAATTCCCCAGGGACAACCCCCAGAAACTCAGGTGCATGAGGAGCTCTTGGAGAGTTCTCCTTTTTACAGCTGTGACGTGGAAACCCTTCCCCATGTGAGACAAAGGCACATTGCCTCTTGCTGATGAGGAATGTCCAAATCTGGAAACAGAAAGCTCAGCTTGTTCTTAGGACAGGATGAGCAGACAAACGGACCAAACAAATAACATCACATCCTTTCTGTATTTACAAATGAAACGCAATAAATAACGTCTGTGTCCAGCAGTGGCAGAACACAGACCATAGTGTGGCTGCCCTGGCTCATGCTGGGCTCGTAGGTGCATCCCAAATCCTGCCCTGGGGCTCTCCCCGAGGGGCTGGATGCTGAGGGGTCTCTGTAGGGTCCTCTGGAAGGTCTCTGGGTCCGTCCATGTGGGGTCAGGCAGGGCAGGAGTCCCGTGCTGCCAGCAGCAGGGTGCTGATGTCAGCCTGACGTCTGTTCTCCGTGTCAGTGTTGCGAAAGGCTGGGATGGCATCACAAGCGTGGACATCAGCAGGAGGAGCCCAGCTGGCCCAGGAAAGGGGGAAGTGGAAGCACAGACTACTCCAGGCCCCAAGGGTGGCCCTGCACCCCGTGCTGGGCTGCTGAGGAGGGCAGACAAGGCTGAGGTGCCTTGGTGGGTATCCAATGAGGCTGGGATGAGCCGCTCCAGCACAGCCCATCCCTTTCTGTTGTTAAGGGGGCTGCCCACAGCAGGACTGGGGCCAAAGCAGCCCCAGCAGTAGTTGAGCTGGTACTCCTGGCACCAGGAACATTCGGGGGTAGCTTATCCAGTGGCACACGAGGTAGTTGGGTCAGAGCACAGGGCTGGTGGCCCCAGGGGACGGGTCACAGGCGGCTGTCCTTGCTGTCCCCACTGAGCTGGCTCAGGGGTTTGAGGGGTGGTGTGATCCAGCTGGAGCTGAGGCTGGAGACGAGCGGCAGCGTCCCCAGGAAGGCAGTGTTGCTGAAGATGTTCAGGTCAAAGGGAGTTTTCGGATCAGGGCTGGCTTTGGAGGTCAGTGGAGCTCTTGGAGCTGCCCAGCTCAGCAGAGTGGGGGCTTGGGGCTGCCTGGAGAAGTGCCAAGCAGGGGCTCCCCATGGAGCAGCGTCCTGTGTGGGGAGGTGCTCGGGAGAGGACTGCTTCAAATACCCCTTGGACACCGGCAGCTCCATGTCCAGCACGGTGTCAGTGCTGCCCAGGCCCTGCTCGGACCCTGCACAGCCCGAGAGGGACAATCCCTTGTCCGGGGCCTGCTCTGGCCCCACGGTGCCCTTAGACTGCTGCAGGTACCCCCTGAACTGCACATCTTCCTGGCTGGCAGCAGGGGAGAGCCCGGGCTCGCCTGGGCTGGCACTGCCGCTGCCAGAGGAGCAGCCAGGAGCAGGGCAGGGGCTCTCCAAGCCCACCCCGCTGTCCTCAGCCAGGGGCAGCTGCTGCCTGTATCCCTGGGGCTCGGAGCAGCTCAGGGAGGAGGAGGAGGAGGAGGGGATGTGCAGGCAGATGCCGCTGTCAGTGCTGGTGCCGCTGCTGTCTCTGCTCCCCGTGGGCTCCGGCAGGCACTGCTGGTCCTTGGGCCGCGCTGGGAGCTTCCAGCCCTGCCCCAGGGACAGCTGGGCTGCGCTGGTGCTGCTGTCAGGGCTCCTGTCCAGCCAGGGCTCCTTCTGGCACAGGAAGAGCTGCTGGATGGGGTCTGCATCCAGGCTGCTCGAGGATGGGGGCTCGTGCTCCACCCAGAGCGAGCTCTGCTTCATGAAGGACTTCTGGGAGAGAGAGAAAGAGGGGATGAGCTGTGCTTCATCCCTGCTCGGTTCCTGCCTCTCTCAGCCCTCCCTGAGCCTGCAACCCAAAGTCGGTGTGGCCCCAAAGGGTGGCATGGCACTGTCCCTGCCTTACCAGGACAGACGGTGTCCTCACAGGTTTCCTTATGTAGGTGCGTGCCAGCAGAGCCCCCAGCAGGCCCAGCAACAGCAGAGTGATGAAGAAGGAGCTGAGGATGTCGGGGAGAATCTCCGCGCTCCCTGCGAGAGAGGACGTGAGCAGGTGAGGGGGGAGAGGAGGATTCCTCAGGGCACACAGCACCCAGAGGCTGCCCTGGCATGGACCCCACACTCCCAGGGCTGGGAGGCTGAGGGAGGGTCTGCACCCCGTGATTTCCCCCATCCCTGGGTGCCACTTACTGTCCCTGTGGCCGGTGGTGACGCACTGCTCGTCACTGCGCGTGGCAGGGACCGGCCTGTTGGCCATCCTGGGCTCTACGCTCACGCAGTACTCTGTGACCCAGAACAGTTCCCTGATGGTGAACTCTGTGCTCTTCTGCACCACGGTGATCTGCAACAAACAACAGGTTGGCACCTGAGAGCTCCCAGCTCCTGCTTTCCTCCCTCCTCCTCTCCGCCATCCCCTGGGGAAAGTGTTGTGATAACAATGACAGCAGCTAAATCCAAAATCCCCACAAGAGCTGGAAAACTCTGCCGTGAAACATGCAGAGAAACCTCTCAGTGCTGCTGTGACTGTGGGACAGCTCAGCATTCACCCCTGCAGAAGACCTTGCTTTAACAATCTGGTTTTCCACTCGAGCAGCACCGTGTGGGACAGGTGGGGACAACATGGGAACAGGAGCTCCTCTCACCGTGTGGTTGTCCTTCGTCCTCCTGATGTACACGTGGTACCGGGCCATTGCCTTCTGGAATTCTCTGAATTCCGGGCTGATGTTCCCGGGGGGCAGCAGCAGCTGCAGCCGCACCTGGATGGAGTTTCCCAGCACGGAGAGGCTCTGGCCCGCCAGGCGCAGGCCGGCTGCAAGGAAATCAGTGCCAACAGCAGGTCAGGGCTGCTCCCTGCTCCCAGCCCTCAGCCTCTGCAGCACAGACTGAGCTGGGACTGTCCCACCCACCCTCGGCTTGTCCCATCTCCCTGTGCAGCCTCCAGGAAGGTGTGGAGGGAAATTATCCCTGCTCTCATGCATCCCACACTTCTTTCCAAGCAGCTCAGCACCCTGACCCCGCCAACTGCAGCACAGGGTAGACCCCAACCCACCTTGCTGTGGGGAGAAGGTGTTGGTCTTTTTCCAGGGGAACGTGAGGTTCCCGGACACAGCCCTGACCCGCGCCACGTAGCGCTCCTCCGGGTCCGGGGTGTAGTGGGTGAGGTCACAGGAGAGCTCCGAGGTGTTCCAGCACTCTGGGATGGCTGTCCAGGGAATATTCTTGCCATAGCTGAGGGGAGAAGCACCAGGGGTGAGCAGAGAGCTGGAATCACTCCGGGCAGGGCAGGACCTGCGTGTTGTCCCCGCTGTTACTCACATTATGAACTCCACGTCGTAGCGGGTGTCGTTGGGGCAGCCTTGCCCTGGCTCCCACCTCACCAGGTGCTGTGCCGGCTCTGCAGCAAAGCGTACACGCTGGGGGCTGGCCAGCTCCTCACCTGTGGGGCACACGGGGAGCTCAGACGGGGCTGCTCAGCCCTGTCCTGCCAGCCCCACACAGCCCGAGCACGGCCCATGGTGACACAACAGCATCGACCACCCAAAACCTGCAAGCCTTTGCCCAGGTTTCTCTGCCCAACTTCCAGGATTTACTCAGCCCCCTCTTCTCCTTCCTTTTTCTCTGGGGACAGGCCAGCTGGGGTTTCTCAGTTCTGTTCTGCCCCAAGAATGCAGCTGTATTTGCATCCCCCATCCCCTGCTGTTTGCCACCAGCTCTGTTCGGACTCGGCTTTCCTGTTTTGCTCATCTGCCTGGGTGAAACCAGACTTTTCACACCTCCGACTGGTGCCTGATCTCGGTTTGGTGCCTGATCTCAGTGTTGTCAGCTGCAGAAAAGCCCCGTTGATAACATCTGCCAGCTTTCCCTCGCAGGTTTCCCCTGCACTGCTGCCTGCTGGCAAACACTCAGCCCAGCACTGCGTCCCCAGCCCCGTGTCCCCTCACCAGTGGGGACAAGCCAGGTTGGTGCCCCTGTGGGCTCCCAACCAGCAGTGAAAGGCAAGCAGTGAGCCAGGAGCCCTGCTCCAAAACGCTGATCCGAGGTCAGAGCACCCAGCAAAGTCATCCAGGCTGTGTCTCCAAATTTATCCCCATCCCAAGGAATCCCACCAAGATCCCCAGCCAGCAGGGAGATGAAAACCAGCAGAGAGCCTCACCGTGAGCCAGGCAGGCCAGCAACAGTGCCAGGCACAGCGCCAGGGCGGTGGCACAGGGGACCATGGCCACTCAGCATCCTCCGTGGCAGCAGGGCGAGCGCAGGGCCAGGCTGTGCCCCGGCGGGAGCTCAGCACTCGTTTTTCCCCCAGGGGCTGGCTCAGTGACGTCTCGGAGGCGTTCAAACAGCGCCAGGAAAGTCACTGAGCAGTCACTTCCACTTCTCTTCGCTGTCCACCCACTCACCCCCAGCTAACGCCTCAGCCTGGGTTGGGCTTTTCCGACAGAGCTTGAAAGGAAGAATTCTGGGGGCTTTTCTGAGCAGAGCAGGGCCGTGCTGAGAAAGGCAAGAACGAGTAAGTGATGTCTGTGCCGCTTTGTTGTGAAGTGAGACAAAAGCGCGGCACAGGTGAGCGGTAGCACCGAGGGTGACCTTTGCCCAGGTCACAGGGGTTTTCCTGAGCACAGCAGCTCAGTCCAGGTTCTAACCAGCCCTGGAACCCCAGGAAAGGGTTCTGGATTTCCCTTCCTTTGGGCTCAGCCTGCTGCCTCAGCCTGCAATTGCCCTCTCCCCATTTCTGGGAGCCCGTGTGCTGCCAACACCCTCACACAGCGGTGACATTGGAAATCCAGTGTGACACAGGGGCTGCCACTGTCCCCCAGCTCTGGTAACCCCCAGGTGTGTCTGTGACCCCATGGCTGTGGGGTCTGGCCCCACGGTGACATCCTGCCTGTCTGGTGGTGCTGGGACTTGAATCATCACCCAGCAGACTGTGTGAATGCTCTGCTTTGCCTCAGAGCTCGCTTGAGGGCTTTCCTGGGGTTCTCATGTGATGGAGAGTGATTTTCCTCAAAAAGAGGAATTTCCCACTGGGGAATTAGTGGAAAGGACACAGATAAAAAGAGCAAGAGAAACCAAAAGTGCTGTGCAGGGACTCAGAGTGCATCATGGTGGGCACAGACATGCAGGCCCCTCTTTGAAGAACCAACTTAAAGACCTGAAGTGGGAGATTTCTCCTGTTTTCCCTGATTTCTCCTGATTTCTCCTGTTTTTCCCTGATTTATCATTCCTGACGAAGGGCAAACTCACAGCCTGTCTGGAGCAGCATCAGCAGATCCCCTCCCTGCCCTGGGTTTATTCCCACCCAGGACACACTAGCTGATGTCCTGCCACTCTGCTCTTGGCCCCTGAGTCACACCTGGCAGCCACTGAGCTGAGGAGTCCTGAGATGAAGCACAGCCAGTCCCACACAAAGCCACAGATTGTGTTTTGTGTCAGGTAATGACAATGAAAAGCAACGGGTCCAAAACCCAGGAAAGTGGAAGTTCTGTGGAAAAGCCGCTGTCGGGCAGGCCCTGTGGGTGAGGAGTTCAGAGGCTTGGGAGAAGTGGTTGGCAATTTAGAGGAAAATGAAAGCGGCTGAGGAGGAACGAGAGTTCTGCAGAAATCTTGGATGGCGAGGGGGACTCGGGCAGGAACCTGAGCTGTGCAGGGAGGGCGCAGCAGAGGGGACATTGTGAGCTGGGGGGGATGTGACTGACCCTGAAATGCCTTCCTGAGGACACACCACAGAGAAACCCAGCCCAGCTCTGTGCATCTCCCTCCCTGCTGTCCCTCAGGCAGGTGATGTGCACCCAGCAGGGCAGGGATGCGGCCGCAGGGCTGGTTCTGCACAGCCCTGCCGCAGGACAGAGCGCAGCACAGGGATCCTCATCCCAATTCCCTGGTGCCTGGAGGTTGGAGCAGCTCTCCTGGGCTGGTGGAGCCGGCTCTGGCTGTGTGTTTTAGCTCTTTTTAATGGCTGGGAGGGCAGGAGGGTGCAGGGAGGGCTCACAGCAGTGTTACCAGCAGGGAAGGTGAGAATTTCACCCGGGAGCTGTGTGCATGCTGACATTTACCATCAGGCTGCTGGGGTCAAGCCACACACCCTGTACTCTGGAACTTGCTCTCTGTAGGTGGTTTTTGTTGCAAGCAATGAATGATTCCTGGAGTTGTTTTCTGAGAATCCCTTCCTGAAGTGGACCCAGCAGCTTCAGAGGGCACGGATGGTTCAGGGCGTGCAGCTCAGGGCTTGGCCACCACTGGCACCCAGCAGGCACAGCCTGCAGAGGCACAAAAAGCAAACAAAAACCTCAGAAACCACTCCTGCCTGTGAAAACTACAGAGGGGTGTGATGTGGAGTGAGGGCTGGCTCAGAACCCCTTTGTGAGCTGGGATCCTGTGAGCAGGAGGGGTCAGAGGGATCCTGAGAGCAGGAGGGGTCAGAGGGATCCTGAGAGCAGGAAAGGTCAGAGGGATCCTGCCCAAGCTTTCCAGCGCCAAAGGAAGGGGCTTTGCAGCAGGGCTCCTCCAAGCTTGGATGTCCCTGCTTTTCTCCTGCCCCTCAGATAAGCAGGGGGTGTGTGTGGGGAGCTGGATGAATAAGGGATTTACACCCTGAATAATGCCAGGCACATGTGGCACTGTGGGCTGTCAGAATGCACAGGATGAAGCTGGGCTTTTCTCCGTTAATCTGGGTATTTTCACCTGTTTCTGCCTGAGTTCTGGGTCGAGCAGAGCATCCCCCAGGTTGTGCCTGCAGGGGAGGCAGGAGGCTGCTGCTGGTGCCTGGGAGCAGCATCACTCCATTAGCAGAGAAATAAAAAGGCCTCTAGAGAAACTAGAGGAAAACAGCATTTCATTTCCTTTGGAAATGGGAATTCTTGACTCCTGGGTCACACCAGCGAGGCTCTCCTGGGGCTGGGCACAGCTGTGCATCCCCTTCTCTGTGCTTGGCTGGGCAGGAGAGCTGTGGCTGAGTGAGTGGGGGCTCAGAGGGCAGGAAGGGGGGCTTGGATGGGCAGGCAGCCAGGAGAGCAGCGGAAACCCAGGATACTGCTGTTCCCTGCGGCCAGATCTCCCCGCTCCCGATTCCCAAAGCTCTGCAGGCTGTGTCCCCATCCTCGGGCTGGAGCAGGGCAGGTGTTTGTGCCTGCAGCAGTTGGGAAACCGGCGGCGCTGGGGCCGGGCAGGTCGGACAGGTTTGCTCCTGGCGCTGGCACTGACGTACGAGCCCGCTCGCCAAACACCTCCTGTCCCGGCCCCGCGGAGCTGGCTCTGCTCGGCACCGCGCTGCTGGCATGGAGCTCTGAGCCCAGCCCAGCCCCGATCCCGGCCCATGGACGGCAAAACCTCCCCGGTAAGTGCGGGCGGCTCCCGGCTCCGGGGCTCGGTGGATTCGCTCCCCTCGGGATTTGGTGGAGGGTCCGGCTTCTCCCTCCTGCTCTCCGGGGTGTTCCTTCACAGCAGCCGGAGGGAAAAGGAGCTGCCCGAGGAGCTGCTGCCTCCAGCACCCCTTGGCACACGGAGAAGGGCGGCCAGCAGCATCCCCGGTGCTGGTAGAGGCTCTCGCTTTGCCACACCGGAGCTGTGATTTCAGGGGACCAGCTGATGCTGTCACAGGGATCTGGTGCCATGAGGGGACCAGCTGATGCTGTCACAGGGATCTGGTGCCATGAGGGGACCAGCTGATGCTGTCACAGGGATCTGGTGCC
>PYHW01010378.1:673593-703337 GCA_013186435.1 Turdus rufiventris | reverse complement strand
CTCCTTTTGCCAGGTCTGAGCTGTGCAGGGTGTGCCAGCCTGCCCACACTGCCCACACCTCTGGGGACAGGCTGGTGGCGAAGGGGAGCCCCGAGGTGCGGATATTCCACCCCCTGGGAGGGACAGCCGCTGCTCTCGTGTTTGTGGAGGGATTTCAGAAGTGCCTTTTACGAGATGTCCCTCCCCACTAAGGAAATGCCTCTTTGTTTATTTTTCCATGCCGTGGCTGTGGTCTGAGCCAGCGCTCCCTCCCAGGACTGCAGCTGCTCTCTCTCTGCTCGGGGAGGGTTTGGGGGTGGCTGTGGGAGGTGTGACAGAAGCCAGCAGCAGCCAAAGGCCACGCTGGAGCAATCACCGTGGCGGGCAGTGCCCAGTGTGAGCAGCCCTGGATGTCCCTGTTTGAGCTCTGCAGTGCCCAGTGTGAGCAGCCCTGTGAGCTCTGCAGTGCTGCCTCCTGCCTGCAGAAATGGCACAGCCAACCTGTCCCCACTGCCCACACCCCATCAGGGACACATTTCCCTCGGGAAACAAGCGCCTGCATCTCCTGGTGGATGCTGGGGCACACAAGGAGATGCCCAGGGTGAGCATTCCTGCTGCCCTCCCCAGCCCTGTGGTCAGCAGCAGGGGTGTCCTGTGGAGCCTGGCCACCCCACACTCTTCCAATAAATGTTTTGGTAGTGCCCCATGTGGAGATGGCTCTTTGGGATGGGCTGGGAAGGAAGCAGCCATGTGCCAAGGATCCCTGGGGAGCGGGCATGGGGGGCTTGGGATGGAGTGGCCCTTCCTGCCTGTCACCCTCTGGGTTACTGCTGGAGGCTGGGAGAAAAGGGAGGTTTTTGGTTGCTCAGGTCCTGGGAGCATCCCCTGTGTTCCCAGCACTGACCGCTCCCCTGGAGCAGGCTATGGGCAGCTGTGGTTTGTGTTGGGATTTCAGCCTGCAGGTCTGGTCCGGTTCTGGGGGTGCAGAAAGCCCCTGTCTCTCCTGCCACCTGCCCCCTGCGTGAATTCCTGGGTTTGCTTCACTCGTGGATTTGGAGCAGTGCTGGGTGGCTGCCCCCGACCTGAACTGGAACAAAGAGAGTCAGTGCCTTTTGGGAAGCACCAAAGTCAGCCTGACCTCAAATCCCTTCTCAGAGCAGCAGCCCAGAAACCTCCCACGGATTCAGGAGCTGCCATGAAGAACGGAGTGTGCAGGGCCCAGGGGACCATTCCTACTCCCCAGCCTGTGCCAAGGGCCTTGGGCAGCCCTGGGGGGCTGCAGGGAGGAGTGGGGGGCTCTGCTCCCCCCGCACTCAACCTGGACATGCTGCACTGACTGCCCTGAGTGTGCAGGGCAGCACGATTTTCCATGAACAGGAGTAGCTGATCTTGAGTTAGAGACAGAGCCCTGGCTTCTCTGGTTTGTTTTGGTCTGGTTAAATGGGAATTCAGTCGTGGACCCAGCTTAGGTTTGTGCAGAGGTGATCTGGGGGTTTCTGTGGATATGTCAGAGCACAGCAGCTCACAGTGGTTTATTACTGGAGAAATTGATCTTTTGAGAAGGACTAACCCAAAAACTGGAACCCAATAAGAGCTGATCTTGCTGGAGCTGTGTTCCTGGGACCAGTAATGGCAACATTTCAGCACGTGTGGGACCTTTTCCTCTGCTGATTTCTCCTCCTCAGGGGTTATTGCTCTTCTGAAAGTCTCTCACAGCAAAGAAACGCTTTCACCCTTAATACAAATTTAATTTATTTCTCCTAAACCTGCCATCCAGCAGTGTGTCCCCCCAGCCCCACAGGCAGGTATGCTGTGTTTTCCCAAGGGATGGAGTTTTCTAAGCAGATTAGGAGTGATTATTTTCTTGTGAAGCCTGGCCACGGCTGTCGTGCTGTTCCCAAACGCTGTGCACATGAAACACACGCCTTGGCCACCGCTTTGTCTCCACTCCTGGGAGAGAAGAGTCCTGGTGGGCACCAGCCCAGCCCCGAGGAGCTCCTGGGACAGCCCAGGCCATCACCTGTGGCTCTTTAAAGCCTTTTTCTTGCTCAATGTCCTTCTCCAAGAGCATCTTCCAAGGCTGGGGGTGCTGAGCACAGCCCCACATCTGGCTGGGCTGTTCCCAAGTTCCTCTGTGCTCTGAAAATCATAGGCCAGCATCCCAAAGGGATACAAATTACAAAAATAATTACAAAAATACAGCCTGGCAGGCACCACGTGAATTACCGCCCATTAGCGGTGGTTTTCCCAATCTCTCCTTTTATAGCTCTTTGTCCTGCTGTGTCAAAACAGATTTGTTTATAGGGTTTCAGCGATGATGTTTCTCTGCAAAAATGCTTTTCCTTTAGTAGGGGATTGGTTCCCTTCCACGGTAACATCATCACTTGGCATGGAGTCGCTGGACTTCAGCTGGAGCTGTGCTCGACAGGGCAGTGCAGGAGCTTCAGCACAGCCACTGCTCCATCCCCGCTGCCGGAGGGATTCAGGGCACAAGGAATGGCTTGGACCTGATGGAAAATGATGGCTACACGCAGCTTTTGCCACTGCTCCGCTCTCCCTGATGGGGCTGCTGAACAGGCAGTTCCCAAGCTTGGTTTTACCTTAAAATTGGAGGGGAAAGCTCTGGAGAGCAGAGCTCTCCATCCCTGCCCCACGCCCAGAGGGAGGAGACGCCTGCTCCAGGGTAAGGAGACACAGGTTCAGATGAAATCATGCCCTGCTGGAGCTGCTGGCAATGCTCCTGCTCGCTCAGATAGCTGAGGGGACCAGCCCAGCCCCCTTGTTAGCATAAATCAGCATCTCCTGCCTGGCCTCCCCATTACGTTTGGCCCAGTTTCTCCAGAAGAGAAGCTGGAGCTCGGTACTGCCTCTCCAGCAGCACAGCTCTGGGGAGCAGATGTTTACCATGAGCTGCTGGAGCTGCTTTTCCTCCTTCCTTCCTTCCCACATTCACATTGGGGTCTCTTATTTTACCTGAGTTTGTAAATGAAAAAAAAAATTTGCTGCTGATTTTTTTTATTCTACTCACTTTGGGCAGCTCCTTGGGAATTTGTAAATAAGGAACCAAGGGAAGGAGAGCACGGAGCACATCCAGCCACATCCAGCTGTGTCCTGGCTGCTGCTGCATGGGGCATCTGTGCTTAGGGCTCTGCAGAGCCCCCCGTGCTCACTGCAGCCCCCAGGGCATGGTCACACCTGAATGTTTTACTGTGTGCTGTGGATAATGACAGCCGAGAAGCAGATAAGGCCAGAGAAGCCCAAAACTTGATTATAGTGGCTTGATCCCTGCCTCCCTCTCTGCAGGGTAACTGACAGCCTTATCCTGTTATCCTCATGCATTAGAGGGACTTGATGTTTTCCAGCTCCTCAGTGTTGGTCTGTATCTCTTGACCCTTTGAATAATTGCCTTGAAATGCCAGTGCTGGTTTATTTTCCTTTTATGTTTTACTGGAAGCGGTGGAACGGTGCCGTCACTGCCTGATTTCCATCTCAGATGCGTTGGAGTTAACAAGGGATGAGCCAGCTCAGTGGTGACAGCATTGCTGAGGTGTTTTTCCAAGAAGAAATGGCTCTCCAGGGCAGCAGCAGCAGCAGCCAGGCAGAGATGTGCCAGTCTGAGCGGTGCCCATGGCTCTCAGCTACTGCCTGGCAGTGCCCCCAGCACCCTGTTGCCATCCTGCACTGAACGAGGATCTCCCTGCCCATCCTGCTCCTCCCAACACGCCTGGTTGTCTGATGGGAGCGAACTGGGGCTTGTCACAAAGCTCTGAGGCAGGGCTTCCAGAGCTTTTCACAGGGCTTTTTGTGCAGCCCTTGTGTCACACAGCACTCTGCCCTGGCTGCCTGGAGCGTGCCCTGGTTCCTGGTTCTGGGTAACTCCCAACAGGGCTGAATCCTGCAGCTGCCAAATGCAGGTACCAGGTCCTGGGTGAGCCTGAAACTGAGCCAGGAATTGTCCCTGCTGCCCACCCTGAACCTGGCTGACTGATGTGACTGGAGCCCTGTGAGCTGGGCCACCTGGCCTGGCAGCCTTTCCCAGCTCTCAGGAGGCGGCAGGGTTTCTGTGCTGTGTTTACCAGTACATCTGTGTGTGTTTTCTGCTGGCCCCAGTCCGTTCCTCGCTGCCCCCACAGCTCAGGGCAGAGTCCAGGCCTGCTGTGCTGTGGGAAGGGATGTTTCACAGCCAGATGAGCGTTTCCCCTCCATACCTGCCCTGCAGGCACCGTGACTTTTGTAGAACCACAGAATCACTGAATGGTTTGGGTCGGAAGGGATCTTTAAGACCATCAAGTTGCAAATCCCTTGAACACCTTCCACTATCCCAGGTTGCTCCAAACCCCATCCAACCTAGGCTTGGACATTTCCAGGGATGGAGCAGACACAGCTTTTCTGAGGCCAGAGACTCACTGCCCACATAGTGAAGAATTTCTCCCCCATATCCCACCTAACCCTGCCCTCTGGCAGTGGAAGCCATTCCCTCTTGTCTCTCCAATCCCATCCCTTGTTCAAAGTCTCTCTCCAGCTCTCTTGGAACCCATTCCCTCTTGTCTCTCCAATCCATCCCTTGCCCAAAATCCCTCTCCAGCTCTCTTGGAACCCCTTTAGGCGCTGGAACGGGCTCTAAGCTCTCCCTGGAGCTTCTCTTCCCCAGGCTGGGCACCCTCAGCGGTGCCCAGAGCAGAGGTGCTGCATCCCCCTGAGCATCCCCGTGCCTTCCTCTGGGGGGATCTGGGAGCCGCCGTGGCCGTGCCGTGCTGGCCGCGCCCCGCCGCTGCCCGCTCCCCCCGTGCCGAGGCGCCGCCCCCGCTCCGCCCGCCCCGCTCCCCTTTGTGCGGCAGCCCCGCTCCGCGCTCCGCTCCGCTCCGCTCCCCCGGCACCGCCCGGAGCCGCGGGGCCAGCCCGGCTCTGCCCGGCTCCGCGCGGCCAGCTCAGGTGGGTCCGGCCGGAGAGGGGTTTGGGGAGATCGGTGGGGAGGGATCGCGGGGTGCTGGTTCCGCCCGGCAGCGCGCGGTTCGGGCTCCGTGCTCCGGTACCGGGCTGCGGTACCGAGCCCCAGCCCCGCTCCTGCTGGGGAGGCGGCCCAGACCCCGCCCCGCTGCCCCGGGGCATCGCCCCTCGCCCCGACCCGCTCGCATCCCGGTGCCGGCGGCTGCCATGGCAACGCCGGGTTCCGCGGTTTCCCGCATCCCACCGTTGCTTGGTTACCAGCCCCCCGTGCTGGGGAGGATTCCCCGGAGGACCCACCCGAGACCCCCGCGGGCACAGCCGGAGCGCGGCCGGTGCTCAGCAGGTTGGCAGGGCTGTGAGGAGCGGGGGGATCTCGGGGAGTGGGGGGATCCTATGGAGCAGGGGGATCCCGGGGGGCCGGGGGATCCGGGGGAGCCGGGGGATCCCTCTCACGCAGCCCTTGGCAGCGCTCTGGCTCCTGTTGTTCAATATTGTAGTAACACCGTGCGTAAACAGCCAAGCGCCTCATCCCGGGAAGGCGTACGGAGGAAGGGAAGAGCGCGTCTCTCAGGGTGTGTAATTAATGCTTCCAAAGAAGCGGATTTTGGAGTCCATGTGGTGGAACTTGGATCTTGCAGGGATATTTCTGTGGGAGGGAAAGTGACAGGTGGTTTGTGTGGATGTGAATAAGCAGCGTGAAGGAGCAGCCTCTCGGGGAAAGCCGTGTGTGGATTAGCATGGAGCACCCATTTTGGCAACCCCACAGCGCTCCAAGATGCTGGCGGGTCCTGCTGGGATTTTCAGTCCCGCTGGGTGGTTTTGCTCCCAGTCTGGAACAAAGACAAACCCGGAGAATCCCTGCTCATGCACAACTGGACCATGGTTCCAAGGCGGAGTGACGTGGAGAGCTGCCAGCGTGAAGCGCCATGGCTGCCAAGCCAGGCCACCTGTTAGAGCATGTTTGGGACCTGCTGGAGGATATCCTGTGCCTGCAAGGTGTGAGTCTGCCTGCACCTTCCTCCCACCAGCCTCATGGCTCACACTCATGGAAATTTTATCTGCTTTGTCTCAGCGTACCCATTCAGGTAAAACATGGGGTGGGGAGCCACGGCTTTGCCAGGTGTAGGGGACACTCCCTGGCCCAGCAAACCAGCAGCTCTGTGTCTGCTGTTCCCCCGTGTTTGCCTTTCAGGCTGTGTGTGTTTGCAAGGTGTAAAGAGGCTGCTGAGCTCTGCAGCTGTTGTGTCCCCAAGCATGGAGAAGGCACCGCTGGTGCTGGCAGCATGGAGGTGTCCTGCCCTGTCCTGTCCCACCCCGGGGCTGTGCCACCTGCCCATCACTCTGTGCCTGGGCCAGTGTTTCAGGGCACAACAGCCGTGCTTCTGGGCACTGCTGTGTGCCTCCTGCTCGCGGTGGTTGTGGTTGATGGTGACAGCAGAGGCAAGAAGGGAGAAAATGTCTGCTCTGATGTGCTGTGGAGCGTGGCAGGGTTGTGGTACCCAGCACGCTCAGGAGCCTCAAACAGCTTCTTGCACGCTCCTCTGTCAGGGTGTTCTGATGATCTGCGGTGCTGTCACCACCAGGATCCTGCAGGGAACCTCTCCCTTGTCTCACCTGTGGGATTCTCATGGGTGATGCCCCTGCAGAGCCCCAGGCTCATTCAGCCGATGTGTGGCCAAACAAGGGTGTGGTGAGAGGTTGGGATGGTCCAGGGAGGTGCACGGTCAGGTTTACAGCCCCTGGTTATCTGTTCATTAAATAAGGAGGGATCAGGAGCAGCAGACTCCTGTGGGAGGTGCTGGTGATGTTTACTGCCTGCTGCAGCCCAGCCTGGGTTCCCTGGCAGCCTAAAGGCAGCCTTGAGCTCAGCAGGGTTTGCATTGGAGGTTTGTCCCAGTGAAGGATTGGCCTCACTGCCTCACTGGGGTGTCATTGCGGGGCTGGGAACTGTGCTGAGCCACACAGGGCCAGGCAGTCTTGGCTGAGGCTCCTCGATGGTTTAGGGTCAGTTCCATGAGGCTGGAAGAAGCCCTACAGGAGGCAAGTGGAATTCTGGGGTGCAGGTATGGGATGGTGCACTCAGAGACACCCCAAACCAGCAAAAGAAACAATTAGACTTTCATAAAGGCAGGTTTGTGTCTCCCATCCAGTCAGCCTCTGAATCAGCACCGGATTTGGGAAGGGCCACCCATACCAGAATGGCGAGGGCTGGAAATCTGCTCTCCTCTCTCATTTAGAAGCACGAGGCACAACAACAGGCACATTAATAGGCAGATTGACGCTGACGTGAAATGGCAGAAGAGCACATCTATGCAGAGCTGGAAATGTCCATTCACACATGCACGCTCTTACATGCCCCGGGCAACGGAGCGCTGCTGTCACGGTCTGGGGGGCTTTGCACAGAAACCAGAGATTTTAACTAGGTCTGATCTTCGGGAGATGCCCTGAGGACTCCTGGTGGAAGGCGGAGGCTGCCCGGAATTGCGCTGTGATGGCTGAGACTTGACAGTGCAGATCTATGCAAAACAATGGAAAGGAAAAGGGGACTTGGAGATCCAAGAGCATTACAAATTCACCTGCCTTGCTCTCCAGGATTTGCTGCGCTGCAGAGAGCTGAGCCAGGCAGGAGGGACTGTGTCTGTCTGCCTGGATTTGCCCGCTCCTCTCCCTCGCCCAGGCTCCAAGCACGCACACCCACCAAGCGTGGCATGGGAATGGCAAGGAGGGATGGTCCAGGAGGAAGAGGCTGAGGAGGAGCTGAGGCTGTGCTCTGCATGGAGGCAGTGCTGGCTGTGTGTGTGGCAGGGCTGTGAATCATCCGGCCGGCTCGCCTGGGTGCAGGTGGCTTCTGGTGCCAGGGTGGCACTGCCATTGTCACCTTGCCTTGTTGGTGTCACTGCAGAGGGAACTGAGCCTCACCAGCAGCACTGGGTTAATCCCCCAACCCACTCTCATCCACATCCTCCCAGAAAACAGCAAACTCTGTGTGCTTCCTCAATCTGTGATGCTGCTTCCTCCCCCCGAGCCTCTCACAAATTCCTGCTGCCTCCTCCTACCACCGGCTCTTCTGTGGACATAGCAATGGTGGAAGATGTCTGGTTTCCCTCACAAAGCAGCGGGTTGAGCTGGGATGAGAGAGAAGGGGAGTTCTGGACGCTGCTGCTTGACTCCTGTGCTGCTCGGCGTCTCTGTGTTTTGTGGATCTGGCAGTTTTAACAGGAAACCCCCATGTTTTGGTTCAAGTCACAGCCTTTGCCACTGCCCGTGGTCTCCAGGGTGGTGACTCCAAACCAACAGGAAGAAAACAGGGAGAGATTTGTGCTGTGGGACGTGGCAGCTGCTGGTTTCCCTCTCCTTTCCTGTGCTGAGGCACAGCTGGATTCAGTATGGGGGAAGAGCCGGGAGAACAGCAAACCTTCAGCAGTGCTCGCTCTTCTCACTTTATTTCAGCTTCAGGAAGAAGTGGGTGGGCCAACTTGGAGGAACACAAAAAACCTGTGGCTTTTGCAAGGCATATGCTTCCTTGGAGGAGAGCTGGGCTGGTTTGCACGGCAGTGTTTGCCTTCGGAGCAGGGACACTGCCAATCCTGGCGGATCACTCGTGCGGAGATAGCTTTGAGAGCACGGAAGTGTGTGAATTCTAGGAATTGAGATAGAAAAACAAAGAACATATGTGAGCTGCGTGCTTGGCTCGGCCCAGCAGTGAACTCTGCCGCACTACGTGCGAGAAGCCAAATGCTGAGCAAAGGGGTGGAGGGTGTGTGTGTGTGTGTGTGCGGCTGGGTAGGGCCCAGTGCCACGTGGAGAGGCTCAGGGCAGGGAATAATGAGAAATTTCCGGAGTGTGTTCTTCAGGGAATGATCCAGTAGCTGGCAAAGAGCAGCAAAACTGTAAAAATCTGATGAATGATTTGTTTGAGAAATACAGGAGCCAATGAATATTGATCGTGGCACAGGACTGTGAGCTGGGAAAATGACTGATTCTGCAGCCTGGTGGTGAAAAAAGAACGTGAGAGAAAGGAGATGTGCGTCTCCAAGTGACTGTGCCACCAGCTGTGGGCTCTTTGTGTGTGTTTCTAAGTCCTGGTAATTACCCCGAAATCTGCATGTCAGCAAACGAGGGGGTTTGTCTGGGCACACTCCAGTGCAGCCCAGCAGCTGCAGCAGAGCGGGATGAAACGCTCCAGTGTTCGGATAAACACACAAACCTCCGGAATGGCAAATCCTGGAAGGGGAGGGAGGGATGGGACTTATCGTGGGATGCTGCTTGTTGTGATGAGCAAGGCGGGTTCTGGGAATGTTATCCTCTGTGGGGTGGGTGCGATGGGCTCCCAAGGGCAGCACTGGGAAAGGCCAAGGAGCCAAGCACTGCTGGGGCCAGACTGGTGGGCATTGCTGAGCCTCCTCTGTGCCAGTCCTGGGGCACAAACTGGGAGAAGGGACCGTGACGGGGTCTGGGGGACCTCGGGGAGCTGGCCTGGGGCAGCTGAGCTGGCTGGGCTGTGCTGGAGGCTGCATCGGAATCAGGTCAGGCTCTGGAGGGGCTGAATAGCGGCACGCCGGGCTCTGCATCTGCCAGCGAGCTGAATTCCTGCTGCGTCCAGGGCCCCTTCCTTATCGGCACTAATCCAGCGCAGCAGCTGCAGCAGCTCTGTAGCACTCGGCGCTATCGATAACCTCCCTTGCACCGCCGAGCCAGCAGCGAGCCCTCTCCGTGCTCCCGACCATGTATGGCCACCCAGCCCGGCTGCAGGGCACGGGGACCGCCTGGCACGGCTGTCACCCGCGGGTACACAGCAGCCAGGCTGCCACCGCCTGCGCTCGGAGGGGCTCATCCGCCAACACGAGGTGTGCCCCGCACGCAGGCAGCACACCCCCGGCTCTGCAGTGCCCTGTGCCAGCTGGGAGGGCAGGGAGCGGTGCCCTGCTGTCCCCTGGATGTCCCCTGCGAGCTGGACAAGGGATGCTGGCAGCAGGTTGCGGGTGGCAATGCGCTACCTTGGTAGAGCAGCGCTGCCGGGTCGGTCCCAAATGCAGCTGGGGACATGTCCCCCCTTGTCCGAGGTGGCAGGGGTGTCACAGCCCGGCCACAGCGTCCTTCCACCCGGTCTCTGTTCCGGCCGGGACAGGGCCAGCTCTGCTGGGAGGGGACACCGAGATTATTTATGGTCTCTCCTTGCTGCCGCAGGGAGCCCGGAGGGCAAGCGTGTCTTTGAGCTCAGTCCCACCAGGGCCACTGGCCTCATTGCAGGAGTGTAATTGCGATGCTAATTGGGACAAATCATCATCAGGGGCCGGCCGGGGGCTCGTGGCCGGTGCTGTGCTGAGAGGAGCCCTGGGATGCTCAAAACCAATGAAGTTTTAAGAGCAGATGTGGAAAGAGCGAAGTAAAATTGTTCTTCTTGCTTCTTCTTCTGTGGTGTTGCTTAAATCTTCTTGAGAATTTTTTTAATTGAAACGCACCACATTAAAAAATAATCCCAAGTGCGAATGGAGTGTGTCCCAGTTTAGGAGGCTGGAAATATTCAGCAAACTGGTTAAGTTGTGCCAACTTCTCCCAAAGACAGCGGGATTTAGTGTTTTCGCAAACTAGGGTAACTGTAAATCCAGCCTATTTCTTTTCTTTTCCCTGTCTCTGTGGAGGTTTAGGTTGAATATTAGGAAAAGGTTGTGCCCCCAGAGGGAGCTGGGCACAGCCCCGAGGCTGCCAGAGCTCCAGGAGCGTTTGGACACTGTTCCCAGGGGTGGGATTGTTGAGGTTTTGGCCCCATTGCCTGCAAACCAAACTTGAGACTGCACTGAGATTTATGCCAAGCAGAAATGGTCGAAAATGCATCACAGAACCCTAGAAAAAATGTCTGTCTGTCTGCTCAAACCCTTCCTGCCTCTGAACTGCTGGACTGGGCGCAGCAGTGGCACCCTGTGTTTCCTAGGACCAGCCTGGCTCCCTCTCGCGTGGCATGGGCTGGCCCTGCCTGCCCACACAGCCAGCCGTGGGCTGTGTGTAGCTCCCTGTGCTCCCTGGCCTCCCTCCTTGAGTCATCTGGGTGCTGACCCCCTCTTCTCCCCTCTCTCACAGCAGCCATGGAGGCAGCGCTCATCTTCCTGTGCTCCCTGCTGGTACCTGCGGCCCTGGGTAAGTGCCCGGTGCGTCCCACACACACTCAGGAAAAGGCTGGGGAACCCCAGGAACAGCCTCCACACGGATCCTGGGGGCTGCAGTGGGATGTGGGGCAGCTGCTACACGAGCCCAGAGCCCCAGAGTTTGTGGGGAGCAGCCAGGGGCTCACTCAGCTCACACCCCCTTGTCTGCTCATTTCCAGTGGCTGCCCAGGAGAAGGAGGAAGAGGATCCCTTTAACTATGGTGAGTGAGCCTGGGGGTGGGTGTGGGGGTGCCATGGGCACCGAAAGAGCTGCCCCCTTCCCTGAGCCCAGCAGGAATGAGCCCTGTGTTTCCCCCTCCCAGATTACCAGAGCCTGAGGATCGGGGGGCTGGTGTTTGCCGTGGTCCTGTTCACCGTGGGCATTCTCCTCATCCTCAGTAAGTTGGGGGTGTGGTGGGTGCTGGGCTGGCAGGCTGGGCCAGCAGGGGCTGTTCTGCCTTTGTCCACACTCATAATTTCTCTCCCCTTGCAGGCAGGAGGTGCAGGTGCAGTTTCAAGCAGAAGCCCAGGTGAGTGAGGGCAGCCTGGTGGGGGCTGCACTCTCTGGGTGTCCCTTTGGGGTGCCCAGAGCTGGGGGATTAGCTCTGCCTGCTCCCAGTGCTCCTTCCTGGCCATCCCACCCCTGGGACAGGGCACAGATCCCAGCTGCCCTCACCCTGCTCCTCTCCTTGCAGGGCTCCAGGGGATGAAGAGGCTCAGGCAGAGAACCTGATCACCTCAAACGGTAAGGTCACAGTGCTGGGGTCACTGTGCCACTGCCCTGTGTCACAGCCCCCTCCCAGCGCTGGGCAGGCACCACAAACCCCTCTGCTCTTCTCTTTGCAGCAACGGCGGCACAGAAAGCAGAGAACTGAGCAGGAGCCGATGCTGTGAGTCCCAGGCCAGGCTGGGTGGGAGCATCAGGATGGGAGGGACAGCTGGGGCTGGGTATGGGGGTGACTGTGGGGCTCTGAGCAGAACCAGTGGGACTGGGCAGCTCTGAATCCCTGGGATGGGGTGGGGGCGAGCACTGCTGGGGTCCACAACAAGGAAAATCAGTGCTGGCAAGGTCCTGGGTGTTCCCAGGCAGCCCAGCAGGAGAAGGAAGCATCTGTCCGGATTTTCCCTTGTGTTGCACTTCCTTTTCTGGGGCTCCTCCACCCCTGAGTGGCTTTGGGTTTAGGGTGTTCAGAAAGCTGAGTGTGAACCCTTCGGGGCATCTCTCTCTGAGCTCCCCGATGTCCTGGGCTGGTTTGCAGAAAGCCTGACCCACTGCTCTGCTCCCCGTGCAGACCCAGAGACCCCAGGACAGACGCTCGGAGCGCAGCCCGCAGCCTGCGAGGAAACTGAGCCCCCAGCAGCAGGTCCCTCTCAGGAGACGCGGAGCTGCCGTGTCTGTGTCCCCTCTGTGCTCCAGCACCAGTTCTCTGTCTCCTAACCCGACTAAACTCTGCTCACTCTGCCTCCCGTGGTGTGTAATGTTGCTGTGAGATGATCATTACCTCTAGGGCTAGTTGTTGCTGATGTTGTAATTGTGACTTTCTCTTCACCTCTCTCGTGCTGTGCGTGTGATTCGGGCTCTGTAGGACTGGCAGGCTGCTGCCCTTTGGGCTGCCCTCCAAGCCTGGGAGCAGGGAGTGTGGGCTGTGGGGCACGGCCCCCGTTCCCTGCCCGTGCCAGCAGCACAGCCCCCCTGGCTTTGGGCAGGGCTTGGGGACCTGCAGTGCCCTGGGGACCTGCCCAACCATTTCAGGGCCAGCCGTACCCATTTCAGCAATAACCCCCTGCATGCCCTCAACCTAAAAACAGCCATGGTGGGGGTGAGTCGGGCACGGACATCCCATGGCTCAGCCCTCCTCGCTGGGGTCACTGGGGTGCTGGATTCAAGGCTGACGGGAGCTCTCCTGCCTCTCCTGCTTGGCACTCCCTGTTTCTGTCCCTTGTTTGACCTGTGGGACACTGCTCTAAGCGTGAGGCAAGGCCGCGGTGGCAGAGAAGCCCGTGAGGTCCCCAGCACGGTGACACTGTGGATGAGGGCAGCAGCACAGCGGTGACCCCAGTAACCAGCACAAACCAGCTCCTGCCGAGCTGGGTGGCACAGGGTGAGGGCTGAAGAGAAACAGAGATCCTGTCTGTGCTTGTCTCTGGCAGGGAAAGGGCAGCAGCGTCTCCTCCTGGTGCTCCCTGCCCCTCCTGGCACCTTGTCACTCCCTGTGCCACCCGTGTCAATTCTGTGTTGTCCTGTGGTGGTTCTGTGTCACCCCCGGTGCCAGCTGTCCCCTCTCCCCGTGGAGCAGCAGTGAGTGGCACTGAGTGATTCTCGGGGGGTTTGCACACCTGAGCTTGCACTGTGACAACCTGCTGAGCCCAGAGGCCATCGTCACCCTGTGTCCTCTCGTGGGTCAGACGCAAACCTGAGCCAGAGGCTCTTCCCCAAGTCCATGGGCAGACAAAACCTCGGCTGGGGCTAGGGACTGCCAGCTTGGGTGGGAGCAGCACTGAGGGGTCCCCAGGATTTCACTGAAACACCTCAGGGTGCCATCCCCACAGCAGGAAGGGGGTTTTCCCTCCAGGACGGTTCTGAGAGGAGTTTCTGCTGTGTCCATCCCACTGTGGTGGCCCTGCCTCAGGCGTGGGCTGTGTCCCTGCATGCTTGGCATCACTTGGTGGCACCGGGAAGCTGTGTCCCATCTGTGCCAGGCAGAAGGACCATGTCTCTCGTGTTGTGTCCCTTCCCTCTGTGCTGGCTGTCGCAGAGAGCTCTCGGGCAGAGCAGACCCCCGGCCCAGCCCCCGAGTGTCACGGTGTGTGTCCCTCCAGTCGGAGTGCCCGTGCTGTCCCTAGTGTGCCGTCGGTGTTACCACAAAACAAAGAGCTCCCTGTGGTGTGTAAAATGGTCAAACCCTGAGTGTTGTAAAATAAACTGAGCTATTGTGTCTCCTTTTAAATAGGCGAGTGTGCTGCTGTGCTGGAGGGCTGGTGTGCTCTGTGCTGTGACCTAAGGGGAAAGGAATAAAATATCGTTTCTATCGGTGCCTGCCTGCGTTGTCTCGAGGGCCGTGGCGTTCCCAGGGCAGCCTGGCAGCTTCCCACGCCGTCCCATTGTGCCTTGGCTGGGGCCAGGGGAGCAGGGGCAGCGCCCTGGGCAGCACAGCCGAGCTTTGTGCCTACCCAGCTCCCTTCTGCAGCTCAGCAAGAGCCAGAGCCCGTGGGAAGGGAGGCGACGGCACGGCCGCTTTGTCCCCGGGTTTTTGGGAGCCGCTGCTGGCGCGCCGGTGCGGCGGATGCTGAGCGCTGCCAGGACAGCAGTGACAGCAGAGCCGCCCCACGCTGCACCCTCCCGGGGCTTGGCTGAGCCCCGTGGCACCGGGGCAGGGCTGCCGAGGGCTCCGGGTGCCCGCGCTCCTCGGCGCTGCCAAGGGGAGCGTCCCTCGGGGCCGGCTCCCCCCACGGCCAGCTCCGGCGTTAATCGCCTTTGTGCGCGTGACTCCCGCCCGCTGATGGCCAGATTAGAGCAAACTGGATTGCACAGCCCTCCTGGCAGCTGGCCACGCCGGGCCCGGGGCTGGCACCGCCCGGGGATGGGCACGGCATCCCGGTGCCCACTGCCGGCGGGGATGCGCCGCGGACATCGCGGTGCTGCGGGGCTCCGGGCTGGCTCGGTGCTGGCACGGCGGTGCTGACCCGGCCCGGGGACACCCTCGGTGCCAGGCTGCGAGGACGGGGCGTGCTGCTCGCTCCTCTCCAGGAAAAGGCGGTCACAGCCTGTATTCGAGCCCATCCCTTCACCACCGCAGGAGGTGAAGGCCAGCAGGGCTGACAATGGAAGGGGAGGGAGCGCTGGGACAAGGACGCAGAGCTCGGGGTGCCCAGCCCTCCCCACCGGCTGGCACGGTGGGTGCTGCCCCTGCCCTCCCCTCCCTCTTTCCCAAAGGCAGGCGGGAGCCCTGTGCCTCCCCTCGTGACTGCGATAAACATTACACCGAGGCCATTAATGTTTAATGAGGTTTGTCTCCCAATTAATGCGCTTTCCCGTGGGTGCCCACTCGCAGAGCGAGGCGCCCGCCGGACGACACGCTGAGGCCATGGGTGACGGTAAGGACAGACACCTCCAAGGGGACATCTCCATGCGAGGAGCTGGTCCATGCTGGTCCCTCCCACCACGGGGGGAGCTCTCGATGAGGATTTGGGGTGGGTAGACGTGGGGATGGATCCTCAGAGCTCCACAACCCTGTGGCACATCGGTGTTTGGCTTCCTGGGGTGATTTCTTCTGTCAAGCTGCTCCCGGCAGAGGGCTGTGCAGTCAGGTAAGGTGGCTGGAGCGGTGACACGGTGACACTGACATGGAGGGGGGTTATTGGGGGCATCTGGTGCGAGGTGTGAGCTGAGGGGTTGTTCAGTTCCGTGCACAGAGGGGACAGAGCCATTGTTGGAGTCCTGCGGGCAGTGGCACCTGGAGCTCGAAGGGTCCTGAGCATCCTGCAAATGCAGCCTGCGAGTGCATCCCGTGAATGAGCCCTGGGTGAGACCCAAGAGTTTCGTGGCTCAGCTGCGTGCCAGGGCACTCACAGCACTCTCACTTGCAGTCCTCGATCCTGCTCTCTCCCACCTCCACATTGTGAGGACGTGGCTCTCACTGGAATTTCTCCTCTTTTCAGAGCAAGTGCCCGAGCAGGGCCAGGACAGGTTCAGCTATGGTGAGTGTGTGCCCGGGCAGGCCGGGGGCTGCAGGCAGGGGGACAGGCAGCACCCCCAGCCCCCTCTTGCCACTGTGCCATGGGCTGGGGCTGGGCTCACCTCTCCTCCTCCCCAGACTATGACACCATCCGCAACGGGGGGCTGATCTTCGCCGTCGTGGCTTTTGTGATCGGGCTCCTCATCATCCTCAGTAAGTGGTGGATACCCCTCGGCTCTGCTCCGTGCTCCTCTCAGCCTCCTCCTCCTCCTCTGGGAGGGGGCTGGGGGTCACCAGCTCAGTCCCCACAGCACCAGGGGTGGGCACAGCCTGGGAACTTTCCATCCAGGCACGCTCCCAGCACAGGGCGAGTTGGGAGGGAGACCACGTAAATATTTAGTGTTTCCCTGCCAGCGCCAGCGCTTCAGAGGGAAGGTCACTCATTAAAAATAGCAGAGAAAACTCTGACATTTCCAGAGAGAGGAACCAGAGCTCCCAGAGCCCTCAGACCTCGGCAGTTCCCAGACTGACCCCGTGCTAAGTGTGCAGGGCACGCTGTGACCCTGCCTGGGTGTTCTGGCACTGCTCTGAACTCTGTGCAGGGTGGCCACAGTCACAGCGGCTGCGAGGATGTTGCCTACTAATTTTAGGGAGAAAATCATGCAAACCAGCAGTATTCGCAATCCTGGGGCATCTTGAGCAGTGCCAGGACTGCAGGGTGGGTGTGATGGGGAGGGGGGAGGCTCAGCCTCAGTCGCTCCTTTCACTCCCAGGCCAGCGGTTCCACTGCGGAGGGAGGAAGAAGAGGAGGTGAGTATTGCACGGTTTTCTGTTAACTTCATCCCTCCTGCCTGTTCCAGTCCTGCTAGCTGACAGGGCCTGGGTCCAGCCCATGTGCCCCCTCTCTCAGCCGCATTTCCCAGTGTAACACTTCTCCCTTCGCTTTTTGCTCCACAGGCAGGGGAACGAGGAGGAGCTGTAGGTGCAGGTAGGAGGCTCCCTGTGCTTCAGGACAGTGCTTCTGGGGGTCTGTCCCGGGAGCAGAGGGGCTGGGACACGCTGGCCATGTCACCCTCCCTCTCTCAGAGCTGCAATGCCGTCATGGAAGCAGAGCTCCAGCCGAAGCCCAGGAGTCCTGGCCAGCGGCCACCCCTCACCCCGCTCCAGCGGATCCTTTACCCCGCAAGGCCAGAACGCAAATTACCCTCGTGCTTCTCCCTGCCTTAGACCCAGCAAGAGTTTCTTGGCTAATAAAGTTCAAGCTCCGAGAGGTTAAACTGTGTGCCCGAGGCGTTTGGATCGCCCACTCTCCTGGCCGGGTGCCAATCACTTTTCAGCCCTGCAGGCTTCTTCCACCACAGAGCCAGGAAAGGAAAGGTTCCCGCTGGCTCCTCCGCAGCCCGAGGCTCGGAGCAGGCAGCTCTGGGTTTGCTCCGGATGTTTCTTCTCCCAGCTGCAGCTCCTGGATCCTGCGGCACTCGCCTTTCCCTTGGGATGCCCAGGCAGCAGCTGGCAGCTCTTTGGAGCTCTTCGTTCCCGTGTCTGGCTGGGATGGGGTTAATTCTGTCCCTCACAGCTCTCGAGGTGCTGGGCTGTGTGAAGGTGTTGGGAACACTCCAGTTCAGGCTCCTGCTGCTCCCACAGCGCTGTCCTTTCAATGTCCCCCTCACCAGCACTCCGGGGTGGGCAGGATCCGGGCAGGGGACACGGCCAGGACAGCCCCAAACTGAGCCAAGGGATGTTCCAGACCAGGTGACACCTGCTCAGGTACAGAAGAAAAGGGAAAGGAGGAGAAAGGGGGGTGTGAGAAAGGGTTCATGAGTTACAACATTCGCCGAGTGATCCTGACTTCCTGGGAAGGGGCTGGGCATCACCTGCGGGTGGCGAGTGAAGAATTTAAACCCTCTGGGTTTCTTCTTTTTCCCTTTCCTTGTGCTCACGCTCCCTCTGCTTTCACTTTATAAACTGCCTTTTTCTTGGCCCGCGCATTTGGGGAATTTTCCCTCTTTTTAATCCTTCCCTGCCCTGCTGCGGAGGGGAGTTCTGGAGCAGCTCAGTGGGCACCTGGTGTCCAGCCAAGGTCAGCCCAGCAGAGCAGCACAGAGCGAGATCCAGGCGTCCTTCTCGGCCAGGAACGGGGCTGGGATGAAGCTCAGAGCTCTGCGTGAGCTCTCGGCCTCTCTCGGCTTCGGATTCAGCCAGAAACGGCTCTTAAAAGAATAAAAATAAAATAAAATAAATAAATAAGAACTCTCCCGCAATTGGGCGGTGAGTGAGGAGGGAGGCTGGCTCTGCTGGCCCGACACAGACACCTAGTGACGGGAGAGCACAGGGCTGCTGTCCCCCAGCCTGCCCCAGCATCCTCGCCCCTTCCTGGGCCAGGGGGGGAGCCAGGGGGGGAGCCAGGGGGGCTCGGGGTACCCCAAACAAGCAGAGAAGGGGTTCAGGGAGGGATGCAGCACGGAGCTCACTCCCAGCCTCGTCGGTCTGCGGGTTGTTTGAGCAGGGAATGGTTTGGGTGAGAAACCCCAGCTCAGGGGGTTCCACCTGGAGCCACTCAGGTGTGCAAGGGGCTGCCTTCAGTGACCCCGACCATGCCAGCACAACCGGGATGGAGAAACCAGCCCCAGGGTCCGTTTGGGCTCTGATCGAGGTCAGACATTGACAGAAAAATAGGATTAGCTGGGGGAAGGTTATTAGGCAAAATCCGTGCAATTTGTCTAATCTGAGGTGCTTATTTAACACACTAAGGAGATTATTCTGGAATATAATTTTGACTTGACAGTGACCCACTAATAAAGACTCGTTGCAGCTTTGCACAGCTCAAGCACGGGCAGGACTCCTTCAGCCGAGGGAGAAAATGGTTAATGGTTAAGCTCAATGGTCTTGGAGGTGTTTTTCAAACGAAACGATCCTGCGATTCTGTGTGAAGTGCCTGTTAACAGCACAGAAGGGTTTGGCCACACCAGAACTGCCCTGCCCACATTCACTGAGCGTGGTGGGGCCGTGTCCCCCAAAAGCAGGAGCTGAAGGTCCCAGGAAGGAGCAGGGTGTGGGCTGAGCCCGTCCCACACCCCTGAGCCCAGGGCTGCAGCGTGCCCTTCACTGAGCCCTGCAGACGGAACCCCGCGGCTCTGGGGTCGGGGATTACGGGGACAGAAAAGCCGCGTCTGGCTCCCGTGCGGGATCTCTGTCTCGGCACCAGATGGCATTAATGGCATTATTCTGCACGGCTCGGGGACACCCACGTGTGCCCACACTGCACAGCCCCACACCTCCGCCCGGGGCGAGCCAGGGCTGGGGACGCTGGCACTGGGGACAGTGACAGGGCAAGGCAGGGCACACCCCAGCACCCAAACCTCTACTCTGCGGGTGACATTTGGAGCACTGGCGGTGACATTTGGAGCTCTGGGGACTCTGGCACTGGGGACAGTGACAGGGCAGGGCAGGGCACACCCCAGCACCCAAACCTCTGCACTGGGGGTGACATTTGGAGGACAGGGTATTGTCAGAGCTCGGCTGTGAGCAGCCCAGCTGCGTGCTCCTCCAGCATGGAGCCAGCATCCACGCACCCCTGTTCCATTCACTCCCAAGTGTAGGAGGGCACCATCCCCACCTGAGTCCGACGCGTTGTGTGCTGGTTTGCATTAACCAAGGACAGGATGCACAGAAGTGTGGCCTCTCTGAGCTGGGGTAGAGGGGCTGCCAGCAGCACTCCACAGTCATTATTTTTGGATGTTGAGCCCTGGAAAAGGCCACCGTGTCTCCTTCCTCCTGCCACTGCCCCATGAGAGGGTCCTGGGCACCCCAGGGTGAGTCACTGTCCCCATCAGAGGGTGTCCCAGGGACAAGCCCAGCCCTCAGCCCTTTCCTTGTGCTCCCTGCGCTCCTTGGGCTCGGTGAGGAGGTGTTTGCCTTCTCCCCTGAACCAGGCAATCTCAGAGGATTTCTCTCACAGCCCCTTGAGCCATTAATCTTCTCAGAGTAAATCTTTTCTGCGGCACAAAGGGGATTGGGTAAATAATACAGTGGACAACTGGAGTGCCCTTTTCCTCTGGGAAGGCTTCCAGATCCAAACAGCTTCCCCTCGGCACTGGTTATTCCCTGTTTGCTTTGCCAATCTCTGGATGGACAGGTATGAGGGAGAGGGGCTCTGGCCAGCCTGTGCTTCATCCCCAGCTGGATGTGAGGAGATGAGGCAGCGGGGCAGGAACCAGAGCAGCAGCAGCAGCAGCCAGGGAGGAGCTGCCAGCACTGCTCCGTGGTGCCAGGGATGCATTTCGCCCATGAGGAAACACAAATGCAAAATGTCTCCTCGTTAGTTTAAAGAGGAGAGCAGCAAATGGTGACTCAGGGAGCCAGAGAGGAGCACTGGAGAGAGGAGAGATGGGCCGGGCTGGCGAGGAGCCAGCCACGTGCCTCATCTCCCTCTGCTCTGCTCCCAAAAAGGCAGCACATCCAGCAGCAGCAGCACCTCTGCAGAAACAGCAGCGCCCCAGGGGCTGGAATCACCCTTCAGACCCAGGAAATGACATTCCAGCCCCCATTTCCATGCTGCACGGGCCCCAGAGCGGAGGTGTGATTAGGGAGTAGCTGCTCAGAGCAGCGATGCTGTGGGAGGGCAGCCCAGGGATGGACGGGCTGGGTTCTCCCGGTGGGATTCACGGTGGGATTCACAGTGGGATGGGGCTGGAAGCAAAGGAGGGTCCCCATGAACCCAGTCCATGTGTCTCAGGACCATGCCTTGGCATCACAGAGGTTGGAAAATCCCTCTAAGACCCTCCAAGTCCATTAACCAACGCTGCCAAGGCCAGCACTAAACCCTATCCCCAGGGGTCACATCTGTACACATCTGTCTTTTAAATCCCTGCTTTAAATCCCTCCACCGCTGTCCTGGGCAGCCTGTTTAGCCCCTGGAGCTTGTTAAAACTCTGCAAAGCCCCCGGGGCTGCCAAGGACAGGGTTCCCCTCAGCCAAGCCCCCTCGCCCCCGTCCCCCTGCCCAGGTCCCCGCTCAGCACCGGAGCGCGGCGACACTAGAGGGAACCAAATCCCAGCTT
Source organism: Turdus rufiventris (assembly GCA_013186435.1). Taxonomy (NCBI): domain Eukaryota; kingdom Metazoa; phylum Chordata; class Aves; order Passeriformes; family Turdidae; genus Turdus; species Turdus rufiventris. The sequence goes on along the minus strand of PYHW01010378.1, from coordinate 682,533 downwards.
CTTGCTGGGAAAGAAAGAAGCTTTTCCTTGCGAAGACGAGAATCCCGGCTTGACCGGCAAAGAATTCGGGCTCTGGGCATCGGGGACGCGGAGCCTTTCGCGGAGAACAGAACCCCAGGACGGTTTGGGCTGCAAGTTTAAAACTGTTCCCCCTTTTCGTGTCACTGTCTGTCCGCAGTTATGAATGCCAGGGATCCCTTATTTAAGCTCTTATTCTGTAGTGCACGACACTAAGGGCTCAAGCAGGGTGTCATTTTTGGGTACATTGACCTGTTTGCCCAGGGTTTGCAGCCCTTTAGTGAGGCACAAGCCCCTCGCCACCTCCAGGATGTTTATCCTCCCTCCACTCCACGTGGCAGCCGCTCGCTCCGCTCTGCTCTGGGGAAACTGAGGCACTGGGGGGCTGCAGCCACAGGCAAGGTGGGTCCTTCCCCCCTCAGCACCCACACAGGGCCAGCCTTGGGCTTGGGGACAACTGGGCAGGAGGGACAGGGGTGTCCAGGACAGGTTTAGCTGCAAGGAATCCTACCCGGGCATTCCCAGCATTCTCCATCCAGGTGTACCCAGCAATCAGCTGAAGCCCGCCTGCAATAACGCCCAGAGCCTGTCCCCCGTGTCACTGGTGGGACTGGGCTGTGCAGGACACAGCTCTTGTCTTTGTCCCTCTCAGAGGTGCTGCCAGGGCAAGCTGGCCATGTGGGAAGTGCTTTGTGGCAATCGGCTCGCGGCAGATAAGCAGCCCTGTTGTTTTAATGACCGCTTCCTCCGGGGATTTGTCTGCCAGGGCGGCCGAGGCCACGGGGCTGGGGCCGGCAGGGAGCTGAGGTGTGCCCTGGCCGGAGGATGCGGGGTGAGCGGCTGGGGCTGACCCCGGGAACTTTGGGGGTAATGTGCACCCCTCCTCTTGGCTGTTTGTCCCTCTGTGCCTGCGTGGAGTGTGGGCTTCTCGAGTATTAGCGGAAGAATTGCCTTTAGGGGAAAATACCTCACCGGCTAAGGGGGTGTGTGAGCGCGGGACACTGCTGTAATCCCCAGAGCTCTGGGCTAGCCTGGAGCTGAGTGCAATTCTGCCCAGAGGCAGAACAAATGCCAGGGAAGGGGGAGATTGAAGGGAGGGCTGTTTTCAATGGGCTGTGGGATGCCCCGAGCCCTCAGGAGAGACAGCAAGACCCCCGTGTGCAATTCCTGCTGCGGTGAAACACAGAGGGTTCCTCCTCCCAGAGCCTGCTGGGGCTCAGGACCGTGCATGGGCATGTGTCGCTATCATTTCTTCTGTGACTTGTGTGGAGTTTGGGCCAGGGAATGAATTCCTCAGTGTGAGCTTCACCTCTGAACCGTGCAGCTGGGCTGGCTGCTGGCTCTGCAGGCTACAGGGAGCGTGAGACGGGCTTCTCCTCGCGGGTCACTGCTGGCCCTGCTTCCTGAGAGCCCCCTGTGCTGCCAGAGCGCAGGTCAGCGATGCCCAAATAATTACTGAGGAGATTTCCTGCCTTTCCTCATCGCAGCCACACGAAGCACACGATGCAGCTCTGGTTGGGAGCAGGACACCTACCAGCTTTCCAGGCTGAACGAGCACGCAAAGGCGACACACAAACTCTTCCTGTGCGCATCCAAACGCGGAGCCAGGCAGAGGCTGATGTCCCCAAACGGTGGCCAGCTGCTGGGCAAGAGCTGAGCCCGAGGTGTGGGCTGGCAGGAGCTCCTGCTCCTGGAGCTCTGGCTGCCTGCCCAGCCCTGCCAGCCCCGCACGTGTGCCCGGGCTCAGCGAGATGGCACAGGGTCTGGGCTGGGCAAGCCATGGAGGAGCAAACAGGGCTGGAGTGAATGGCACAGGCGGCTCAAGGACTGACCAGAGTTCCCTGAGTGTGACCCGAGCTGAGTGCTCGCCCTGCCAGCCTTAAATTTTGACTCTGGTGCTGCCTCCTGCCTCGCCAGCAGCTCCTGTCCTGGAGGAAGAAGCCCTTGGAGGGGCAGGTCAGTGTGCTGGGCTGGTTCTCTGAGCTGGGGATGGTGAGGAACCTCACGAGAGCTGCGGAACAGCCAAGGGAGCTAAAAATGAACGGGTGAGCAGCATTTACTCCCCCTGCTCACGTGCCTCACACAGAGATGTGTGGGGCCCTGTGGGTGCTGTGCCAGCGAGTGCCCTGCCAGCCCACGCACCCCCGTTCCATTCACTCCCAAGTGTAGGAGGGCACCATCCACACCTGAGTCCGACGTGTTGTGTGCTGGTTTGCAAGTGCTGTAGCAGGTTCTGGGACTGGCAGCTCGCTGGGAGCAGGCTGGGCTGGGCTGTGCTGCCATCCTGCAGCAGCTGCTGGGGAGGGAAGGGGGCAGATGCCTGGCATGCGGCTGGGGCTCCCCAGAGCCCGGGCTTTGCTGGTTGCCTGGGTATGGGCCTGCATACCAATTTCCCCGCCAAGTATCAGCGAACATCTGCACGGCGATGTAGGTGGCGATTGAAATGCACCTCGGTTCCTGGAGGGATGTGTGGGCACCGTGTGCGCATCAGCTGCTGCCTCGCCGCCTCTCGGGACGCCGGTGGCGCGGCCAGTGGGGCTGGCATGGTGCTGGCGAGCTCCACGTGCCCGAGTGGGAGGACTGTGACACCCACGAACCGCTGAGGTGGCCCGGGAACGGGCTGGGGAGGGGGTGGTGAGACGCTACCGAGCTCGGCAGCGCCGAGGAAGGGGAAGCACATCCTTGGGGAGGAGGAGGAGGAGGAGGAAGGCTGTGGTGTGTCAGACCCGCACGGGCACGGGTTTGTGCCTCCTTCTGCTGCTGGCACTGAGGGCTGGGCATGGGTTAGGTGGCAGTGGCCTCGCTGGGCTCGTCGATAAAATGACCGCGTTTTCTGGTGAGGGTGGCCTGCAGCAGGGAGGGGACAGGGGACACAGGGTGGGCATGGAGGGACCCGGTCCTGGCAGCTTCTCCGCATCCTTTGGCCATGAAATGGGAACCTCCCACCCACGGGTACCCCCTCGGTGAGCTCTTCAGGGCACTTCTAGGTGGGAAGCCTTGCAGAGAATCTAAAAGGGCTGGAAATGGCCAAGGGGCTGCTGTTTTCCCAATTTCCGTGATGCTAGTTGCGTTCTCAATTAAACCTAAACAGTGCTTTTTAAAAAATCCGAATGTAATGTTTTTCCTGCTGGTTGTTTTGTTTGAAATCTGAATGCTTTAATCTTTCTTTCTGTTTATTTTCCAACAAATTGGGCTTGTAAAGGCTGTTCTGGAAAGCAAAGAAAACCTGCTATAATCACTTCAAGAAAAGACACTCTGAATGCTCTAACGGTCCAGACAAATTGGCTTTGGTGCGACTAAGTCTTGGGGAGTACAAGCCTCAGCTTGAGCTAAGCCTTGGATAAATACACCCCAAAGTAAAGCATTAGCTGGTATTTGTTTGTTATTTGCTGGCTGGAGGGATGAATGTGTAATGAATCTGCTGGCCCTGTCTTGCTGGTGTCCCCTCTCACGGGAGCAGCAGGGGCTGCCCAAACCCTGATCTCCCATCCTCAGAAGTGTCCAAAGCCAGGCTGGGCAAGGCTGGGAGCAACCCAGACTACTGAGAGCTGCCCCTATGGTCTGTAAGGTCCTTTCCAACCCAAACCACCGTTTTATTTTTGTCCCCCGGATGCTGCACGAGCGTGCGGGAGGCTCGGCGAGCAGCTGCGAGTCCCGGCTAGCCCAGCCGTGCTGCTGCACCCTCAGCCCTGTGACCAGGACAGCGCTCACCCAGGACAAGGCTCCGCGGTGCGGGGATGGAGGAGCGAGAACTGATGTGCCGGGGGCGAGCGCATCTCGGGGGCGGCCGGTGGGGACCTGGGGCTCTGGCAGGAGGAGGAGGAAGGGGCTCGGGCGGCGGGGGCCGCGGCCGCCCCCAGCCCTGCGCGGCGCGGGGGGGGCGGGCGCGGGCGGGAGCCCGGCCCACGGGCGGGAGCGGAGCGGGGCGGAGCGGGAGCGGCGCTGGGCACCTCAGCCGGGCTGGCAGCGGCGGCAGGAGCGCGGCACGCCGGGGCACCGCACCTCCGCAATTGCGCCGCAGCCCGGGGCCAGAGCTGCTCTGTATGGCATGTGGCTGGTAACTTTTCTCCTGCTGTACTCTTTGCCGAAAGGTACGTGGGGACCGGGGAGGGGGCGGCGGGGGTCCCCGGCAGCGGGACCGGGCGGGCGGCACGGGCTGCGCCCTCCCTGGGGCTCTGGGGGCTTCGTTTCTCGGTGCCACATCTCTCGGTGCGCTCTCCCCGAGGTCCCGGGGTTCTCGGTGCGCCTTCCTGCGCTGTCGGTGCGCCCTCGCCGGGGTCCCGAGGGTCTCGGTGAGCCCTGTTGGGATCTCGATACTCCCTCCCCGGGATCCCCGGAGGCTCGGTGCAACCTCCCCGCGGTCCCGGGGCTCTCGGTGCGCCCTCCCCGGGTTTCGCGGCTCCCGGTGCCGCGCTCTCGCTGCGCCCTCCCCGAGTGCCCGGGATTGTCGGTGCGCTCTGGCGGAGCGCTCGCCCCGGACGGCGCGGCGCAGCGCGGGGCTCGGTGCGCGGAGCGGGGCCGCTCGGTGCCGGCGCATCCCGGAGCTTTTCCACGCTGGAGCCCCCGGGGCGGCTCCGGTAACCGCAACCGGGATCCCGCACCGACGGGCACAGCATCCTCCGGCGGGGCCGCGCCGGCACCGAGCGCTCCGCGTCCCTGGAGCGCTTCTCAGCCTGATCCCGCCAGCAGGCGAAAGGCAGCGATGCCTTAAAATTCGCATCCTTCCCCCTAGGAATGCTGTGTGAAGTGTAACCCAACGGCTTGACATCAATCAGATTATAGATAAATCATACATGTGCGGGGGGGGATGGGGAGAATCATGGAACGAGCGTGTCAAGGAGACACACGCTGGAAGATTACAGATTAATTTAAAGTTGGGCATTAAGTGGATGCTGCCCACATCCAGCGAGGTGATACTCTAACCGAGTCTCTGCTCTAGATGCAATTAAAGAGAGGCAGGAGCTGCGTGGAGCACAGGCACTTAAATCCCACTGCGTTTGTTACAACAATCGATCCATGTTACATAAAGGAATTGCCCATTTCCGGATCTGCGGGAATTTTTAATTATGTTTCTGTAATAAATTACCTCTTTGCCCACGACCCGACCTGCGGATGCGGTGCTGGAAGCGCCCACCTCTTGGAAAATTGTCTACTCGGAGGATGCAAAATGACATTTGCCCTAATTATCGTCTGTGACATTTGAGAACAGCAAGGGGGAAATTTTAGGAAATGAGGAAAGTGAAAGAAAGGGGACGGAGCTGCTTCCTTTCATGAGACCTCTCTTGCTGCCCATTACATTACCCCGTTAGCTGAATGTTAATCCAATGAAAAATATTTACTGAGGTTTAATAGGGCACCCTGTCCAGTTGTGCGCTGATGATCAATTATTCCATCAATTATTAATTATGGAATAGCTGCTTTATTCGAGCTGGGGTGAAGCTGCTTTTGGGAGCTTTACCCAAAATCGCTATTGTGCTTCAGATCTGCTGAGCTGAACGTGCCAGCGTCTGCTTTGCTTACATTTGCATTTTTTACTGTGCTAAAAGGCAAAAAACAAACCTGGAAACAAATAACCGTCGAGGATGCCATGATTCCTTCCGACCCCCAATAGTCAAAATAATAAAGAGCCGCACTGGTTTATTGCTTTTTGCATCTTTTCAGCCCCAGCTTCTTGGAAAAGGGATCTCTTCCCACAGAGCTATCTCATCGGAGAAGAGCAAATTAAAAGCCTCCATTAGCACAACTCCTCGTGGCCTCATTTTACATTTTATTTCTTAAAAAAAAAATAAAATAAAATAAAAAATCTTCAGCATTGAACAGTCCTGGTGATGCAAAGTGTTAATGTGAAGCGGTTCCAGAGAGAGGACAGCAATACAATGGAAGTTTCATTAGAATAATAGGATAAAAAAAAAAGAATTGCTTAATGCATGATAAACCTTTCAGATACTTAATATTTCTGGGCATCGAAGCACATCCTTTTAACGTGCTCCTGCTGTAGAACAAGAGCTCAAGTAGAAACTGAAAGCAGATAAACATTTGATCCAAGGAACCCCTGAAGTTTAGAAATCCCTTGATGGGCTGTAGCTGCTTATTTCTGCCCCTGTTTATAAAATAAACAGAAATAGGTGGCTGGCAAGCGCAGAGTTGGTCTGGCAGTGCGAGGGACAGCAGCCAGGCAGAGGGGAGGCGAGTGGTGTGATGAGGAACGGACTGGTCACAACTGAGAGGCTGGGAGCCAGGGAAGCGTCTCCCTGCGTGATGTTGCTGGATGGCTCTGCCGCCTGATTTATATTGGCATTATATTTACATGATGTTCCCGCGTTGGGCGCAGCGAACGACGCAGCTCGCGGTTTCTAATCTCTCCCATCTCGGCCCCCCAGTGTGGCACAGCGCTCGTTTGTCTCTGAAATGAAACATGGAAACCTCATTAAATGCACGGAGGAGAAGCCTGCAGTGCTCAGCTCCTCGCCGTGCCTGGTGCTTGTTTATCCTGCCAAAATTTCCCAGCACCAGGAGCCGCCGTGACGGCTCGTCCAGAGCCTTTACCTGTGCCTGGCCTGGGCTTCGGGCTGCTCGTGCCTTGGGATGGGGAGTGGAAAAAGGCAACCCTGGTGTTGCTGGGTGTTTGTCCTCTGCAGGAAGAGGCTGTGCCTGGTGCGAGGGGCGAGTGCCAGGGGTGTGCTGTGGAACAGCCCTTCCTGGAGCTGGGGGCTGCCTGGCAGCTTGGGGCACAGCTCAGGGCAGCTGGGACTCCAGCACCAGGGTGTTGGGGTGCCGGGGTCTCTGCTGGTGTGGCCTCGTGCTGGGGGGATGGATGGGCAGCGCTCCGTCCTTCTCTGGAGCAGCTGGCGAGCCGAGGGCAAGAACAGAGCTGGAAGTGTTTGTGGCAGGGATTGTGACATGGCAACACTGAGCTGTGCCTCGGATGGCACGGAGGCACCTGGCAGCCAGGCACAGGCACGTTCCCAGGTGCCACGGCCATGGTGGGCACGAAGGAGGAAGGCGCTGGGTTGTTGCAGTCACATCGATGCTGCTGTTCGGGGAGGATGTGCAGCGGCAGCTCTGGGTGCAGAGCGTTCCTTGCCTCTGACATCTCGGTTAGAGCCAGCTCTTGGTCTTTACATAATCATGGGTTTGGGAGTTACCCTTTCCCGGCTCATGGATCCCACAGAAATATCCCCCAGCGCGCGCAGGCTGCGTGCCGCCGCCATCATCCGCCAGCAGAGCTCTACCAAACGTTGAGGAATTCCATTTCCAGGCTCCTGCTCTTGCCTGCTCCCAGCTGCTCCTGGCAAGGGCTGCGGCAGCTCCTGGCCCTGAGAGGGGAGCGAGCACGGCGTGGGGGGCACGGGGAGGAGGTGAGGAGCTGGCAGAGCTGGCCCAGAGCTGTTGTGCACGGTGGCAATCCTGGTTTCCACCTTGCAAAGCCGCCCAGTGGGTTGTGGTGCATTGGGAGCATGGCCTGGCCCTTGTGGAGGGAGCCCAAGGCCAGGCGTGCCTGGTCCCTGGTGTGTCCCCTTGCCCACCCCTCGTTTGGCCTCCCTGGGGACACAGCGCTGTCATCTGGCTGGTAACGTCACCAGATGTGCCCTTGGCATGCTCAGCATGGCCAAGGCATGGAGGTGGCTCTGGGAGGGGAGGGAGGGGCCCTTGTCCATGGTCCCTGGGCTCATTCCTCACCCCCAGAACTGAGGTGCCCAGGCTGGGGGGCTCAGGAGGTGGGGCAGGGCTGGCGGATATCCAGCTCTGGGGCAGCCCCGGTGTGGATGGTGTGGTGGGGCTGGTACCTCTCAGGAGCTGCCACGGGAGGTTCAGCAAGCAGGAATCCAGCCAGGGGAGCTTTTTTTTTTCCCAGGCAAGGGTTACAGCCTCAGCCTGGGTGCTGTCGTAATCGCTGGAGGTGGTTCAGGCCTTAATTTCCATGCAGATGCATTAAGGAGCAGGAGCTTGGAGCACGTTTGAGCCGTGCCCTTACCCACAGAGGACCAGAGGCAGTTCTCCTTGGCTCCCTCTTTGCTTCGTCAGCTCAGGAAGGACTGTGGTGTCAAGCCAGAGGGGCTGTGCCACCAGGGTGGGACTCGTGTGGCAGCCAAACTGCAGTGCCAGGGCAGGGAAGATGCTGTGGCAGGCACCTGCCATGGCTGCTGCTGTGCTGGGCACCTGCTGAATGCCCCAGGCCGTGCTTGGCATTTCCTGACACGATTCCCACCCCGAGGGGCACAGCGTGCAGGACTCATGGCTTTAACCCTTTGGAATGGGACACGGTGGGGAGGTGACATCCCAGCAGGATCTGCTGCTGTCCCAGGCACCTCTGTGCTCCCCTTGGAAGGGACCAACCTCGGCCACTTCCCTCCTCATCCCTTCCATGCTGCTTGAAGTGCCACTTCTCGCTCCACCAGCCCCAAGGTCACTCCCTTCGTTATCACAAAGCTGGGGAGGGTGTCCTGGGGATGAGAGCCTGGAGGAAGCTCATTCCAGGGAAGGCTGGAGGCTGCTCCAGCATTCCAAACGTGCAGGCAGTGTGTGATGGAATTACTGTCCTCTCCTCAGCACAGACTTGCCACCTACCCGTAATTCCCAGCCCTTTGCGTGCCAAGCTTTGGTTCACTTTCTCCTTGAGCAGGGCAGGTGTCAAACACCCTTAATGAGGATAATAAATGAGCAGGGAGGTGGCCGTGAGCCTGCTGCTCTCCTCAGCATCCCTGCATCCCGGCTCGGTGGGGCCCTGGGGAAGCCCTGGTGGCCTCTCCAGCCCCTTTGGGTGGGACTTTTCCTGGGGGGAGCCCCAGATCCTCACCAGCCTTGGAGGAGGGCTGGGGTGGGCACCTGGGCAGTCACACCACCAGGATCAGGAAGGGGTCTCAGAAAAGCTGCTGCCAGTGGGGTGATGTTAACCCCAGGATCAGGAAGGGGTCTCAGAAA
>PYHW01010378.1:632025-673177 GCA_013186435.1 Turdus rufiventris | reverse complement strand
CTGAGGGATGTGCTGGCCTTGGGTGGGCTCGGGGCTGCTGCCAGCACAGGTGATGGACGTGCAGGGAGGGCAGGAAAAGCCTCTTATCTCAGGAGGAACAGCCCTGGCTGCCACAAAGCCGGTCCTTGTCTGAGACTGCTCCTGAATCTGCTTCTTAGAACAGGCTGGGCTCTTCCCTGGGAGGTTTTGTGCTGCTGGGGAGGTGATGGCACTGCAGGACACACTGCACCTCTCCCAGAGATGGGGATACATCCTGGGGACAGTTTGTGGCCCCTCTGGCGCTTGCAGAACAGCCCAGTGTTTTGCTGTGTCACTGAAGGTGCTGGAGTTTGGGAAGTCCAGTCATCAAGGCTAGTAAATATTCCGAAGGGATGATAGCAAAATGACTTGCTTCTCCCAGCTCGAATAGAGATATTAATATTTCAGTACCTCTAGGTTGTAATTTGCCACAATTTAGGAAGATTGAGCTCTGATAAGTTAAAACACCTGCCTTTCAGAGCCAGTGTCCAGCCCTGTGCTGGGCTCGGTGCAGCTCCCAGCTGGAGCCAGGCTGGGCTCCAGGCTGCATTCCCAGCAGAAACTCTTCCAGCTCAGCTCCCCCAGCCTCCTCTTTTCAGGTTCATGTGAATTAATGCCCTCGATATGTAGGTTAGGGTCAGCACATCTAACCAGATGTGAGCAGTGATTTCTGGTTTAAAAATATTGCTGTGCTATTTCTAAATTTTTAATCTCTCCCAGTGATTTGGAGACAGTTTTATGAAACATGGAATTAGGATGGTGCTCAATGCTAAATGGTAAAGGAGATTATGAGGATTTAACTCTATACGTCTGTCACATAACTATTGCCAATCCCATAACCTCCATTTTCTATTAAAAATCCCTTTCCCCCTTTGACCTGAAAAAGCTTTATGGGTAATCTGAATTTCCCTGTTTACGAGGTATTTTTCCACTCCTCGCCCCAGCCCCTCACCCGTCCAGCTCTGAACCCTCCTGGTGCTGCTGAGGATGAGGATGATTCCTCTGGGGGCTCCAGGAGCCTTCTCAAGCTGTGATGTGGGATCTGGGCAGATCCTGGATGGAGCATGGGGCACAGCCAGATGTCCTTGGTCCAAAGCCAGGCTCAAGGTGGCTTTTGCCGTGCCCTGGCTCCAGCCATCTTCTGCTCAGCTCAGGCTCAGCCACAAATAGCTCTGTGCTGCTCGTGCAGGCTTTGTTTCCCTTCCTCTGCCTGCAAATGTGCGGATTTTTCCCTTTCATGTGTTTGGGAGAAGCACCGCGCTGCTCGGATGAAGGGAAATGCTGATTCATGACGACAAACCAGCCTGGAGATGTCACAAAATGACATCTGCAGGGCCGAGCGGTGGCCCCGTGGCTCTGCAAAGGCTCGGCTGGAGCTTTGCTCCTCTGTCCGGCCAGGGAGGGAAAAATAAATGGTTTTGTCTCCTTGCACCCGTGTGTGGACACAGGGAATGGGTGCGTGGAGATGATTTGGTGACCTCTAAATTGGTTGTCTCTTGTTGTGGCACAGCTGAACCTCACAATCTGCTGATCCCTTCTGTGGCACAGAGGGCTCTGGGTGGGCACAGGAACAAACCTGGTCATTTTTGGGGACGATTCTGTGCAGTGCACATAGACAGCAAGAGTCAGGTGCTGAAGGAGGCACGAGGTTGTACATCCAGCTGGGCAAGGATGGAGAGGACTCTGCTCCGAGCAGGGCTGAGGTGTCTCGGGGTGTCCCATCCTGAGCTGGCTGAGATGGTGTGGATTGGGGTTGGGCTGGAGAATCTTGGCACGGAGATGGAGCGGTCATGGCCACTCAACCAGCCCTTCCTGGGGAGCCGAGGTGTGCGGGTGAGGCTTTCCTTCTCCCCCTGCTGCCGTCCCCTCCTCCCCAAGTTAAGGAATCGAGGTCAGGGAGGGTCCCCCGTGGCTCGTTCTGAACGGGGCTGATCTGCTTATTGGCTCTGCGGCACCACGGGCGTGCGCTCAGCCGCAGCTATTAATACACCCGCCGAGGGCCCTTCCCAGATCCCTGTCCTTCCGCCCACTTGGAAAGAGTGCAGCTAAAAAAAGAAAGCGGATCTAAGTGACTGGGGGCCTCCTCATCCTTATTTATAGCCAGTTGCATTGGCTTGGGTTGGGAAGGGGGAGCTCATGGTCCTGGAGAGTGGGCAGGAGGCACCGCAGGAGTTGGGTGCAGAGGTCCATTCCCAACTTCACAAGGAGGAAAGTGTTCTCCAGCAGTGAGAGATGCTCCTGGGTGTGCAGGTGGCCACAAACTCGTGCCCATGAACCCATCTCAGTCCTCGGTGGATGGTGCAGGAGAAGCTCAGGCTCAGGGCAGGTCTGGGCTTCCCAGCCTGTGGCTCTGGGAGAGGAGAGCAGCTCTGATCCCAGTTTTCCAGTCTTTCTCCTGGTTTGGAGGCAGTGGTAGGGTGGCAGGGGAGGTCAGTGATGTGCACTGGGTGTGTTGGCACTGAGGGGTGCTGGATGGGCTGGGGGATCACAGCAATGCCAGGGTTGGCAGTGCTGCTGCTTGTGCTTGGTGTCCCCGGGGCTGTGCGTGCTCGGTGCCAGCCGGGCACCCCTGGGGAAGCCTCGGGGGCTGCCCGGGGTGTCCATCCTCGCCTGCACAGCCCCTGGCTGTCCTGCCGAGGTGCCTGTGATCCCTGATCCGTGCTGGCAGCAGGAGCGCTGGCCTGTGAAGGTGGCCTGTGTGCTGCCAGCCGTGCACGGATGCTCCTGAGCTCCCCTGCTCCGCCGCACGCAGGGCTCAGGGGGCTGTGCCAGGGGAGCTGTGCCAGGGGGGTCTCTGTGCCACCAGGGGCTCTCTGTACCAGGGAGTCTCTGTACGAGGGAGTCTCTGTTCCAGGGGCTCTCTGTACCAGGGGGTCTCTGTGCCAGGGGGTCTCTGTGCCAGGGGGTCTCTGTGCCAGGGGGGTCTCTGTGCCAGGGGGTCTCTGTGCCAGGGGGNATGTCAGGGGCTCTCTGTATCAGGGGGTCTCTGTATCAGGGGGTCTCTGTACCAGGGGGGTCTCTGTGCCACCAGGGGCTCTCTGTGCCACCGCCCTGCAGTGACCCCGCCGCCGTTGTGGCCTCTGCTTTGTCCACAGCACACGCTGAAGATGTTGGAACCAGCCTCTACTTTGTGAACGACTCCCTGCAGCAGGTCACCTTCTCCAGCACAGTGGGGGTGGTGATCCCCTGCCCGGCAGCAGGGTCACCCAGCGCCGTCCTTCGGTGGTACCTGGCCACAGGTGACGACATCTACGATGTGCCCCACATCCGGCATGTCCATGCCAATGGGACTTTGCAGCTCTACCCCTTCTCGCCATCAGCCTTCAATAGCTTTATCCACGACAACGACTACTTCTGCACCGCAGAGAACTCGGCTGGCAAAATCAGGAGCCCAAATATCCGTGTTAAAGCAGGTAGGAGCTCCCTGTGAGCGCTGGGTTTGTTCAGGGGGCTGGAGTCTCTCTGCTCTGCTCCATGGGCTGCCAGCTGAACCAGGGCTGCTGCCTTGGGATTTTGCACGAGGATGGAGCTGGGAGAAGGGCAGAGCGTTGGGTGGGAGGTGCAGCTTGGAGGTCCCCTCGTGGTGTGGCTGCAGCCTGGTGGCAGGAGAGCTCCTGTCCCTTTGAACAGGGGTTGTCTCACCCAACCACTTACAGGATTTTTCCAGCTGTGGGAGGGGCTGGGCCACATCTGTCCCTGCTGGGGGGGCCCCTCAGAGTCTGGTTCCCACTGCAGCACCCAGCCTCAGCTTGCCAAGGCTTATTAAGACCAAAAAAAAAAAATAAAAAATAAAGGAGGAATATGGCAAAGAGCTGATTCCAAAAGCCATTATAGTAAATTATTGACCAGGCTGAGGAGGGCTAATAGCCCAGGAATGGCTTCATTATGTTACCTATTAAAAGTGGGGCTAGCAGAGGGAACGTGACAGAAGTGACTACAGGGTTTTTTTATTTTAATACCTTGTACTGTGGAGTAAATTGGTATTAACCCCCTTCTGCAGAGTGAATTATTTACCAGCACTCTCAGGTTACCTATAAACCGCAGCGTGGTGGAGGAGCATATGGGGTGTAGTAAATGTGGAGCTGCTGCTCTCCTCGTGTGGGCTCTGCTGGGATCCCACACGCCCAGAGCTGTCCTGGGATGACAGAGAGGGAATCCTGGCTCTCATCCCCCTCTCCAGCCAGGGCTGAATGCACCCCTGCTGCTGGGCTGGGGGCTCAGCCTCCCTCTCTGTTAGCAGATGTGCATGTCCAGTGGATGTCTCCAGCTCCTGGAGCTACTCTGCCTTTCTGCCGGTGGAAATGGTTGTGGAACCACAATTCCCCAGCTGTTGCTCCCTCCTGGCCATCCCACATCCCAGTCACTCTCCAGTGCTTTCTAATGGCAGTGCAGCACAGAGAGCCAATTACAGCTGGAGAAAGCAAGCAATTAAATCAAATGTGCTGGAAACTGAAAATACGAGGGGAAAAAAAATCTCTGCAAGTCTTGGGAAAGCTGTTGGTGAGCACATGGAGCAAATTTCTCCAGCCAGGGGAGAGGTTTGAGTGTGCTGGTTGTGGCTGTGTGTTTTTCTCCTGGGGGTTATTCCTGGAGCCCTGGCTGTGGGGCTGGCACAGGTCAGGGATGCAGTGGGGATCTGTGCCAGCTGGGCTGCTCGTGGTGACAGGGAGCGCTCAGGATGCTCCTCGTGGTCCCTGCTGGCCTTTAGAGCCTGTGAATAAACCTCAGCTCCAGGTGATTAAGGAAGCTTTTGCTGGTTAATCTGCTTTGGCTCTGCAGCCCCTTTCCACGGCAGCTTGTCCCCGTGCCCTCGTGGCACATCTCTGAGCAGGGGGCCCTGAAAGCCCAGGAAATCAGGGTGGAAATGCTGTCACCCTCTGGCTGCTGGCTTGGCTGGTGAGGTGTGGGATGCAATGCCCACAGGGACTTCCCACTCTGGGAAAACAAAAACTCCTTCCTTTTGGGGCTGCTGGGGGCTTTGTTGAGCTGCTCCTGCTCTGGCCAGCTGTTAGATGACAAAATGAACATATATTTGTCATGATGGCAATCGTGTCCACATCCTACAGGGCACAATTATTGTCACAGCAAGGAGGGGGCTGCCCCCAACTGCATTTTGTGCTTGCATTTCAGGAGTTTGTGGTGTCTTTGTTGCTGGGGTTGGTGACATCTCTTTGTCTCGCTGGAGAGGGTGAGGTGGGTGCACATAACCCAGCAGGAGCTCCTGGAGCATTGCTGCTGGTCCAGGCAGCAGCACGGAGCTGTCAAAGGGATGTGCATCTCCCTGAGAAACAGGGAACGTGTGGCACAGCTTGGAAAATTGTCATCTGCTTGCCTTAAACATTCCTGCCGTGGCTTTGGGAGGGTCCCAGGCTCTGTGGCATAGACCCAGGATGCGTTTTCAGCATCCAGAGGTGAAATGCACATTACAGCTGCAAAATGTCCCCACACTGAAGGCAAGCTCAGGTGACACTGGCAGGTCCCAACCAGGTGTCCCCCTGTCCCCAGCCCCAGCAGAGAATCCCCTCCTTCCCTGGGAAGGTGTTTGGGATGGAAGCAGCGTGTGGCTGGGTGGGTTGGTTTGTTTGGGAAACGTGGGATTCTAGCAAAAGGAAGTGTGTTTTCCTCCTGCACTGTCATGCTACCAACCATCTGCTTCCCTCCACAGTTTTCAGGGAACCGTACACCGTTCGGGTGGAGGACCAAAGGTCGATGCGTGGAAACGTGGCTGTGTTCAAGTGCCTCATCCCCTCTTCAGTGCAGGAATATGTTAGCGTTGTATCCTGGGAGAAAGACACCGTTTCTATCATCCCAGGTAAGAGAGGAGCAGCTGTTCTCTCACAAATCTGACCTGCTTTGCCATGTGTGACATTTGCTGTCGTGGAGGGGCTGGTTTTTGGCTCGTTGTCTGTGCCTGTGCTGCCCAGGAAAGGATTTGTTGGTGATTTTGCAGCTCCAGGCTGGAAAGTGCTGCTGGTGTGGTGTCCAGGCTCTCCTGGGTGCTCTGGCTGTGTGTCCCCAGGGTGAGGGGTGCTCAGTGTAATTCTGGCAGCATTCATGCCTTGTCCCGGTTTCTGCAGGATGTGTTGGGTGCCTGGCACTGGTGCTTGGGCAGCAGGGACAGCACTTGCCTGTGCTGACATGTCTGACTCCTGCACTCAGGGCTGGGGTTTGTCTTAGGGTGATGCTCCAGTCAAAACTCCACCTTATCTTGGGGATTTTCAAACTGATTCAACCACAGGGAAAGGAGCTTGGTAAAAATGCCATCCTGTCCCTTTTCCCTGCGATGGAACCTGCTTGTCCTGCCTGTCCCATGTCCCTGCTGCAGCCTGGGCCATGTCCCACTCAGAGCTGACCCCATGCATCCCCCACTCCACTCTGCAGGTCCAGGTGGTTTTCCCCAGGTGTTTCCCTGTGATTTTTTGGCAGGGGTTGCTGCCAGGTTCTGGGCACAGCGTGGGGCCAGCTCCGTGTCCCCGTGTTCAGGGTGACCTCGTGGCTCTTGCTATCGATGGCAGCGCTGGCTGTGTGTAAGCTGGTAGTAAAGCAATCAATAACTGCTTCCCCCGGGGGATCCAGAGGGAATTAAAGGATTTTGCCCAAAGTGAGCGCTCTGTGCTTGATATTTGCTCACAGGTCAGAAAATCCCCGTGCTCCCCCGGGTCTCAGCGCTGCTGTGGGGAGCAGAGGCTGCCAGGGGCAGGGCTGGGACTGGCAGGAGGAGCTGAAGGAGCAAAGTGTTTTATCTGGAAGGGCTGACCTGCTCTCCTGGTGGCTCTTGCTGGTGGGCTGTGCCCCCTGAGTGCAGCTGAGGTGCTGAGGTACCTGGGCTGGTGGTACCTGGACTGGTGGCACCTGGGCTGGTGGTACCTGGGCTGGTGGTACCTGGGCTGGTGGCACCTGGACTGGTGGCACCTGGGCTGGTGGTACCTGGGCTGGCACCTTTTGGGAGGGGACACAATGGCACGGTGACCTTGCCAGCCTTTCTGTGGGTGTGGGAACACGAGGGGCATTTCTGAGCCACGGGTGGGAACGAGGAGCTCGCGGTGCCCATGCCTGGGGTACTGAGGGGCTCGGGGGTGCTCCTGATGCATTTTGGCAATGCAGGGGATGCTCTGCTCACTGTGGCTGTCCTGAGGTCCATCAGCAGGACATCCTGGCTGCTGTTTTCTCTGTGGTTTGGGAATCCTTTGGTGTGGGATTTGGGAGGATGGAGCCCGTGTGGCCAGCGGGCTCAGCGGGTTTTTGCCAAGTGAGCATCCGCGCACTCGCGTGATCTTAACCAGACTTGTTCCCAAGTTTGCTGTGGCAGTGGATTTTTTAATATGATGATTTAATTAGGGTGGAACGATTTTAACATTCTAAAGCAATAATTACCCTAAAGACAGAACATATAAATTGTGTTACAGTGCAGAGTCAACACAAGCAAACATGTTTTGCCGTTGGATTACAAATATAGTATCTGCCTGAAGCTTATTTTTTTTGTTGCTGGTGTGTTAGAGCTAAAAGTGGCGTTGCTGTTACCAAAAATATGTTTTTTCCTGACCTCTGCTGAACCTCTGCGTCTGCCCTGATTCTGAGCGAGGAGGATGAGGGGAGGGAGTGGGGTGGAGGTGAGGAGGGCTGGATGTGCTGCTGAGGCTCCTGTTGGTCCCAGTGCTGGGTTCTGTCTGTGAGACCCTGCAGTGCAGGAGGGCAGGGGGATGCTGCTCTCTCCTGGCTCCAGCCTGCCAAGCCTGCTGCTTTCCCCAAAACTTTGCTCTAGTGCTCCCTGTGGAAGGCTGGGCATCTTCCCAGCAGCAGGGGAGGAACAGTCCTGATGTGCAGAGCGGGGAAAATCTCCATCCAGGCTTCCTGGTGGCACAAAGCTCTTCTAAAGTGACTGTTGTCATAGGAAATGTCTTTTCGCCAAGCAAACCAAAATACCTGCAGCTGAATTAGGGAGAAATAGGGGCAGTGAATGTTTCCCCTGGGGTTGCTCTTGTGAACTCAGCCTTGTGTGGCTGTGGGGAGCTTTTGTGAGTTTTCTCAGGTTCTAGGAAGAAATTCTTCTTTGGCACAAGTTGTCCAGAGAATCTGTGACTGCCCCATTTCTGGTAGGGTGCAAGGCCAGCTTGGACAGGGGTTGGAGACACCTGGGACATTGGAAGGTGTCCCTGCCATGGCAGGGGGAGGAACAAGGTGGACTTTAAGGTCTCTTCCAAGACAAATTGTTCTTTAATTCTGTGACCGAATCATCTTTTTTTTTTTTTTTTTTTAATTAAATCGGATTACTAGGCTCCCAACCTCTCACATTTTTTCAGCCAAACCTTGTTGCTCTTTTGGTGGGTGCAGAGCCCTGGTGGTGCCTCGCTGGCAGCTGGAGAGCTGCTGCCTCCCTCCCCGGGGTGTGGGTGATGATTTGTGCTATTTGGTTAACTTGGCAACACCGTAACCTACCCCGAAATCAAAGATAAACCCTTTATGGCAGGTTATCCCGCACGTAAATCATCATTAGTGCAGCTCATTTTTGTTTAGTGCCCACCTGACTGTGCTGCTGTGTGTTTAGAGAAGTCAAGGGTTGCGGAGAAATTACAGGGTTTTCAAAAACCCATTTGCCTTGCTGGTGCTCACATCAGAATCAATCTTGCCTCGTGTTCCAGCCTTGCCACAGCCACAGCCGCGCTCCCAGGGCTCTGCTGCTGTGCCTGGAGGGGACAGGACAGGGCTGGGGGACAATCACACCTCAAACCCAGCTGCTCCTGCTGCATCTTGGGGTGTGTTTGAGGTGCTGGGAGCAGCACAGCTGAGCAGAGAGTTTTACACACCCTTCACCCCTTTTCCATGCAGTGAGAGCGAGAAAATCCTGCTGCAAGGTGCTTTAAGAAATCAACGTTGCAAACAGCTTTTCTCTCATTATTTTGCGATTATTTTGTGTGGAGCCCAGGTGTGTGGGCACTCCTGGGGTGCCTGTCCAGCTGCACTTTGCAAAAACAACACAGGGAGCTTCTCGTGACACCACAGAGTGGGGTTTGAGAATTTCAAGGTGCTCATTTGGGCACTGCTTGGCTCTGAGCACACAAGTGCACCCAAACCATCCCCCAGCTGGCTCAGGGATGTCACTGTGTCCAGTAGGGCACAAATGTCACCAATCCAGGCTGTGCCAGTGGGAAAACAGCTCAGGGGCTGGCGAGGGCAGTGGGGTTTGGAGGCAGTGAGCGTTACCAGCCTGGCAAACCCAGAGCTGTTATTTGCTGCTTCGGTGTTGTGTACTTGATAGGTTGTGTTGGAAAAAAAATCTAAATAGAGCACTTGTCAAGGTACCAGCGTTTCTAAGGGTGCTGCCTTTGTCACCAGCCTAATACAAATCCTCTGAGGGCTGTGCAGATGAGGATGTACTTAGTCACTGGTTATCCACAAAGCCTTTTCTCTGGAAAGCAAAACGTAAAACTTGCCAGAAGGAAGGAGCTGGGGAAAAAAAAAAAAAAAAGAAAAAAAAGAGTTCTGTGAAGTTTTTAGAGGTGTTTTTGAGTGTTTTGTGGGCTGAGCTTTTAGGAGTTTCCAAAATATCTCTGCCTGAGTTGATCTGTTTGTGGTGCTGCAGCTGTGAGCTTCACTTGACCTGCGTGGCCCCTTCTGTCCCATCCTCAGATGTCCCCAAGGCTGCTTCTGGGGTTCTTAAACTCCCTCAGCAGCTCTTTAGTGGGCAATGAAAGGGCAGCAGCTCCCTCAGTTCCGTGCAGTCAATCCCCCCAAAAATCCCCCCTCACTGTCCTCTGCTACATTATTTTATTCTCTGAAATTGCAGAAGTGGAACTGCACACAAATCCCACTGTAATCCATCCCAGGACGTGGTGAGTCCAGGGATGAGGTTGGGATTTCTGGGATTTCTGGGATTTCTGGGATTTCTGGGCACAACCATCCCCTCTGGGCGGGTGCTGCGTGCCAAGGGGCACGGGGTGGATGATCCAGGGGGAAGAAGAGCCGGGTCCTGGATAATTCAGCATTGTCCTGGTGTCAATGGGCTCATTCTGGGGGACGTCAGGCTCCTGCTCCTGGGAAAAAGCTGGAAACTGGGACAGAATAAAAACACGGTCATGCCTTGTTGTGTGCTTGGCATCGTGGCGGGGTTTGGGGCAGACAGGACTTGTTGAAGGTTGGAGTTTGGGGTTGGTTTGGCTCGAATTGGGATGGGAGCTGTGATTTGGAGCGTGCCAGGCACGAGGCCACCCCGCTGCCGTGTCCCTGCTGTCCCCTGTGCCTGAGCTGCTCCCAGACAGGATGGACCCAGCGGGTGCAGGGAGAAACCGAGAGGGAGCACTGGGACAAGGCTTGGCCTTTTCACTCGGGTTTTGTCTCCGTGTGCCCGGGCAGAGCCGCGGCGCTGATGTGACGGGAGCGAGCGCTGTCCTGTCCTTCCCTGGCTGCAGGTGCCACAAAACCTTTTCTGCTGTCGGCCTCGAGATCTCCAAAGGTGTCCCGGCTTCTCCCCCACCCCTCGCCACCCTCTCTGGCTGCGACATGTGCCCAGACCTGTTACAGAGGGAAGTAGCTCCAGGCGTTATTCTCACCAAGTGGGGTGAGATTCTGTCTGAAATCATTTCATCCTTCCCCAGAGACTTGGCGTGAATTTTATCTAATCGCCATGGCAACAGATAAAAAAAGGTGTGAGCACATCTCCTTTTGCTGTGATAATTCAGATTTATATATTCAGATCAGATTGGAGTTAGAGATTTTAAAAGGAGCAGATGCAGCAGAAGGTGTGACTGCAAATAATGTGGCGAGAACGTTTGATGATCCTGCCCTTTAAGAGGGGAGAGCGCTTTCCCGCAGGTTTTTTTGGAATATAATTATTCCATCAAATCCACTTTAACAAGGACTCATTATAGCCCTGATAATGCAGAGTCACGTTGGAGACAATCTCCACACGCATGCACACACGGCACACGCAGGGACCACAACAAGTAAACAGCAGCCTGGGAGCAGCCCGGGCGCTGCCGGAGCCCAGGTGGCCGCTCTGTCCCCCTGTCACCTCCTGGTGCCCCAATTCCACGGGCTCCCAGCCCACCCAGCCCTGCAGCACGACACAGGTGAGGATTTGAGATCAGGCTGTCCCAAACCAAAGCTCTTGGCAGCTTTTGCTGTGCTGTGGCAGCGTGTGCAGGAAAGGGAAGCTGTGGCTGAGAGCAGAGAAAGGGATCACAGAATCACGGGGTGGTTTGGGTTAGAACTGACCTCAGAGCACCTCATCCCACCCCTGCCTGGGCAGGGACACCTTCCACCATCCCAGGGTGCTCCAAGCCCATCCATCCTGGCTTTGGACACTGCCAGGGATCCAGGGCTGCTCTGGGCACCCTGTGCCATCCTTTAGTGCCCCTCCAGCCGCCTTGAAGGGATGAATGGCGAGTAGAGAGGGTGGGATGGGTACCTGAGGGTCTGGGGATCCCACAGGAGGCAGGGGGGCTGCAAATCTCTTCCTGGAGTGCAGAGAGCAAGAGGAGGAAGAGATCAGCTGGGGGCGATGCTTGGAGGCTGTCCCAAGTCCCAGGGTAACCCTGCGTCCTTCACTCACCCTGAATGGCACACTGAGGGCCAGGCCATGGCCAGGGAAGTGGGGACAAGAGGGAATTCTGGAGGTATGGGGAGAAGGGGAGCGATGTGAGCAGGAGGGTTTTGGGGCTGATGAGCCCTAGAGGTGTCTGGGCTTCCCTGGAGTCACTCAGGGACTCTCGGAGCGTGCGCTGCACATCCCTATGAGAGGATTCTGTGCTCTGCACCACCCCAGAGAAGGCTGCTGGGCACAGCTCGCAGTGGAGATGAGCTCTGTAATGAAACCTGGTGCTTCATGTGCCTCGTGCACCTTGCTGAGCCCAGCACCCTCCTGCCTGTCCCCAGAACCGAGCCTGGAGCACCCAGGTCCCTGCTGAACCACAGGGGCTGTGCTCTTGTCTCCCTGCTCACAGAGCACTTGCTAAATTCTAATGTTTTCGTGCATTTTAAAGATCTTCCTGCTGGTGGAGAGCTGAAATCCTTTGGGATGGGAGTTTCTGTGTGATCAGCACTCCATGCACTGGGCAGGACAATGTGGGTGCTGGGCACAGAGGACTGGGGGGCTCTCTATGAGGGGGCAACCCATGATCAGCCATGGGCCACCTCACCTGAGGGTGACTTGGGAGTGACCCCTGTGCAGGCTGCTACCAGCCTGATGGACTTGGAATGCTCCAAAATCCGCTTGAAAATCCCAGAACAGAACAGAAACACGGAATATCCTGAGCTGGAAGGGACCCACCAAAATCCAGCTCATTTCTCTGCACAGGACAGCCCTGAGAATCATCCCAGTAAAATGCCAGCTCTGAGGAATGGGTTGGCTGGCATGAACAGGTTCTCCACCCAGCCCCAATTTTGTCCTGTTATACCTCTATTTAAATGTCATCTGCAAGAGAGGAGCCGCTGCTGGCTCCTGTCCTGCTGCCCCAGGTCTCCCCTGGGAGCAGAACCAGTAATTGCTACAGCAAACCGAGTGCTGTGAGAGCTGAACAGGTCAAACCTCTTCCCAAACCACATGTTTGTGTGAGCCTGAGCCTCCTGCCCCTGGGGCTGCGAGGACAGGAGCTGCAGCAGGGCTGAAGTCGCCACATCTGGTGGTGTGCCTGGGCAGCTCAGCCCAGGGGCTGGGGGCTCCTGAGCAGGGCTGGGGCCTCCTGGGCAGGGCTGGGGGTCCTGGGCAGGGCTGGGGGCTCCTGGCAGGGCTGGGGGCTCCTGGCAGGGCTGGGGCTCCTGGCAGGGCTGGGGGCTCCTGGCAGGGCTGGGGGTGGTGTGGGTGTTCATCTTCTCCCCCTCCTCCCCATGCACCCGTGCACATCCCCAGATGCAGAAACAATCACGGTCATTATTCCTGCCATGGTGACAGTGACAGTGGCAGAGATGCCAGCTTCCTCACACAGACGGCTTTATTTCATCTCCTCTGTTTTTCAAAGCCTCTTTCATTTTGTATGAGGAGACAGATGTGAAGGGCTGCAGGCTGATAAATTCTGCTGTCTTATGAAAAGAGAGGGTGGGTTTTTGTTGTGGTTGCTGCTCTTCCTCCTTCCCTCCCTCCCTCCCCAGCTCCCTCCCAGTCGAGGGTGCTCCCTGCTCCGGGCATGGGATGCTGGCTGCTGCTCCCCTCTCTGGGGCTGTTTTTTTGGGCCAGAACATGGAGTTTTGGTGATGCCCCTGGTTGGAAGGAAAGGAGCCCAGTGGTGCAGGTGCCTCCCCAAACACCCCACCCATCCAGGCTGTGGAAACTTCCAGGGGTACGACCCAAATCCTCATCCTCCATGCGACAGCCCTGGGTTTGTGAGGGCAGGGATGGGCTGCTGTGGTCTGTGCCAGTGAGGGGCAGCTGTGGGATGGGGAGGAAGCAACCAGCACTGCTTTGTGGGGCTGCTGGAAGCCTCTGCTCCATTCCTCTGCCTTCCTGCTTGGAGCAGGGTGGCTCCAGTGGCCGGTGGAACCTGTCCTGCATGGCACCAGGGGTCCCAGGGCAGGCCCCCTTCCCCCCTCCTGCTCTGCTGATGACGGTTCAAGTTTAAAAATAAATTGCTCCATCTTTAATTGCGGTTTAAATAACTGCTTCATTTTTATTTAAATGTGGCTCTGCAAGGCTTGGAGAACAATTAGGAGAAAATACAGGGCATTGCTCTGGTGCATGTGTTCAAGCATATAATTAATTTTTTTTATTATACTGATGTTTGCCGAATCTGGAAAAAGATCTTATTGTTCCTCTTGATTCAGTCACGCAGAGGATCTACAAATACACCAGCCATTTCAGGACTCCATTTCATCAGCCCTGGAGCTGACACGCTCGGGGCAGGCTCCTTGGGTCCCTGTGGTGACACAGACACACCCCAGACCCCGGTGGAGGGGTGGCTGCTCTGGGTCTGGTCCCCATTCCACCTGCTGGGAATAACCCAGCTGGGGCTGCTGGATGTGCCCTCAACCCCTTCTGAAGGATTTTGGTGCTGCCTCAGAGCCCAGAGCCCGTCCCTGGGGCTCACTGGTGAGGGTTTGTGCTTTTTGTCAATGAGTGGTGATCTCCAATCCAAGGCTGGGGATGTGGAGCACAACCTCTGCGAGGCTCAGCCTGACCCGGGGACCTCTGCGGGTCGAGCTGGCCATTCAGGACTGTAAATCTCATTCAGAGTCGATAGGGATTAGGTTCCCAAGTGCCCGACATTGCTGAAGTGCTTCTCCAAGTGCTGGGAGGAAGCTGAATGTGATCTGGCGGGCTCTGAGCTTATCAGTCAAAGGTGCTTTGCTCGGTGACAGAAGCCACTTGTGGTAAACAAGCTGCTGGCCCTTTGGACCCCTGACAATCTTTTAACCATTTATTAAAGCAGCTATGAGCTCTTCTTGGAAATGAAATCTTAATAGTGAGCGTGGCAGAGATTTTTCACAGATGGCAGCACTGCCAAAAGCAGGCATTCAAGAAAACATTCATCAAAAACATTCATTTCTTTCAAAAAGAAATTGACGTTTATAGCGTAGACAAATTTGGGACTCATTTGCTTTGCCTTTCAGTTTCGGGATTTTTAGAGGTCACGTTTTTCTGCACCTTCGAGGGTTAGAAACTGGTGTTATTTTTAACTGGAAACTGAGATTCTCGTGTAACATGTCACCAGGAAATGGGGCATGTGGAGAGGCTGGGCTGTGGCAGGACCTGGGGGATCTGCAGGGGATCAAACTGTGGAATATTCTGATTTGGAAGGAACCCACAAGAACCATCAAAGTCCTGCCATGCACAGACACCCCAACAATCCCACCCTGTGTCTGGGAGCAGTGTCCAAACATCCCTGGAGCTCTGGCAGCCTTGGGGCTGTGACCACGCTCTCCTGGGGCTCCAGGCTCTGTCCTGACTCCTGGTCTCTGGTTTTTATGCGATGGTGACCCAGAGAGCATCTCCATGCCCCCGAGAGCATCTCCGGACCTACCCCACCCTCACCCTTCGGCGAGGCCGGCAAGGACGGGTGTGCCCTCCCTCCTTAAAAAGCCAGAAATTCCCCTAAGAGGGAGCAATTCATTCGCAGCTCATCTCCATTTCATCTGAAGGCTGCACCACGCTGGGTTTCAGCCTTGTTATGTTTTCTCTTGAGCAATACCTTTTATTTCTGCAGTGTTTAATATTCCTTTCCAGAGCCTCCATTGCCTGTTCTGGGTCTTTCCACTGAAAGCAGCTTTAAAACTATAATTTTTCGTGGCTGAGCATGTCACAACCAGCTGGGTCCTCTTTGCTTGAGTGCTGTCGCCCCTCCCCATCCTCCCTGTGCCCGCTCTTCCCTCCGTGCCAGGCATCCCTAGTGAGGGGTACCCTTCACAGGCAGACTCAGCTTGAGGACAAGTGCTTTCTCCTGCCCATGCCAGCCCGCTGCTTGGAGCTTGGCACTGTGGAGGGCTGTAAATGTTGTCACAGGGCTGGGGAAGCAAATGGTGATGTAGGCACGGAGATCATCCCTGTGCTGGTCAAGGGGATGGATGGGATGGGGAAACACAATTACTGCGGAGTAAGGGGAAGGACAGCTCGGTGTTTCCCCATCCCTGGGGAGTTTTGGTGGTGGCTGAGATGAAAACTCCGTGCTGCTCATGGCTTTGCATTCCCCAGACCCTTCTTCAGCCCCCAACTGAAGCCTTGGAGCTGCTTCTCCCCGCAGGCCAGCTCCCTTTGCAGCAGAGTGTGCTGCAGGGGCTGCGGCCAGCTCTGGAGATGCCCCAGGTGTGTCATGGGTGTCCCTGTGCCCACAGCCCATGTGCTGTGCCTGCAGCTCACCCCTGGCAGCTTGAGGTGCCGGAGCCTGGCGCTGCAGCCGCCTTTGGCGCTGCGGTTTCGCAGCCGCCTCCCGAGTGCTGTGAGGAGCAGCGCGGATGTTTCTACAGCTTGTTTCACACTCCTGCGGATCCCAGGAGCAAAGCTGTGCCACGGTGCCAGCGCTCACAGGCAGCAGGGCTTGGGAAGCACCCCTGGGTGAGGGCTGGCCATCGGCTGTGCGTGCCTGGTGGGATTTCCTGGGTTCAAAGCACGCTGTTCCATCCAGGGAGGTGATTGCTGCCTTCCCCAGGTGAACTCTGTGTGCACCTTGGACCATTTCCATGTGCTTAGCAGCGGTCCTTGCTGTTGTATCATCGATCCCACATCCTGGCACGTCCCGCGGTTTAAACAGTAGCGATGGCTCCTGCACACGCTGGATGTACAGCACGCGCCCGCCCGTGTCAGGAATTAACTTCATAATCATCTCCGTGATCTTTCTTGGCAGAGCTCTGGCATAACCTGTCGTGTCTTATCTGGGAATTGCCTGTGAGTTATCGTTAACTCCGGCCTGGCTCTCCGGGTGAGCCAGGTTTTGGCTTTTCCAGTGCTCTGGGCTCTGGCTCCAGTTTGCAGCTGCAAAACCACAGCTGGAAATCTGGTAGGGGATCCCCTGCCTGAGGCCGGGGAAGGGTACGGACCACACCCCTGTGTGCCCCCCTGAGCATCGTTTCTGCACCTCAGCTCTGCAGATCTGCTAATCTCATTTTCCGAAGCTGTTAAAAACACACACGTGTTTCTCTTTCCTGCAGAGTTCTTTGGAGATTACATTTTTTGTTCTAGTCAAGAGCAGATTTAACCAAATGCCCATCTTGCAATGCCAGGTCCTATGAAATGGGAATGGCTGAGTTCCTCCTTTATTTATCCATATATACACAATGCCCAAAACAAGCTAAAAATGATGGATTGTGCTTAATGCTGCTGCGTGATGGAGATAAGGCCGTAATTATTTGTTTGGGCAGCTTAAATCAACACCAAAAGCCCGATGGAAAACAAAGTGATAATTTCAATCGCTTTGTGTGGGTCTCGTGGGCTGTGTGACCAAGCGTGAACCTGCAGCAGGGGCTGTGTGAGGTTTGCCTCGGCGCGTGGTTAAAGCAGGTCATTGTGGTGTCACGCTCCATGTGCCACCCTCCGAGCGTGCCAGGGCTGTGCCAGGGGACAGACACACTCTGGGCTCCTCGCTGGCAGGGTTTGGCACCTCTGTGCTGCCTCAGTGTTGGCAGTTTGCTCTGATTGGGAGCGTTATTTGTGCTCCAGGTAGGAGTACAGCTCATCCTGCCCGTTCCAGAGCGAGATCCAGATTTCCCTTGAAAGCCCAGGCTTGTTAGGAGAGAAGATGGGTGGGTTGAGCTCCAGCTGCACCTGAACCCATGGCAAGGGCTGTAAATTTTTGCGTTCATTATGTTTGTTTTGCCCAGGTTTAATTAAGTGATCGATGGAAGCCTATCGAGCTCTGACCTCTCCGGCAGCTGCCGTAAATCAGCCCTGGCCATGCTGGCATGGGATTTGTGCATGGTCCCAGCTCCTGAGCTGTGCTGTCCCATCCTCAGAGCTGGAATGGCCTTGGTGAGGGCCAGCACAGTGCACAGGGACACCTTCCACCATCCCAGGGTGCTCCAAGCCCATCCAGCCTGGCCTTGGACACTCTCAGGGATCCAGGGGCAGTCACAGCTCCTCTGGGCGCACCCTGTGCCAAGGCCTGCCCATCCTCTCAGGGAAGGATTTCTTCTGTCTATTTTGTTTTCCTGGTGACCCTGGTGACACAACATTTGCTTGGAAGGGAGATTTGGAAGCCCCAGCCCCAGTTTCATTCTTCCCTGACACCACACTCGTGTTCAGCTCATCTTTTTTGACCCTCTTGGTTCAAACGCCCTCCCAGCAAGCTGAGCCAAGCTGAACAAGGGTGCTACCAGTGCTCCAAGGGTTATCCATGGTGGTTCCCAGTTGGAAGTGGGAGGCAGTGGGATCCTGAGACATTTCCCTGTCATTAGACCCCTCCTCATCACCCTCCCTGCATCCTCAGCCCTGTCCCTTGGGACTCTCCTTTCCCAAAATCCAGGGATTCAGCACCCATGCCCTGGGCCTTTCTCCTTTTTCAGAAATATTTTGTCAACATCTAGAAAAATTCAACTATTTTGTCCTTCCTTTTGATCCCAGCTCTCATTATAATAACTTTTCCTGAAGAAAAGAGAGACAGTGAGGGTCAGATCAGAGGGTCCATGCTGGATCACTGAAGAGGAGGAAGAGCTTTTGCATCCATGTATTTATATTTCAGTGTAAAGGGGAAAAAATGCACGTATTATCGAATGATGCACTTTTTTATCTTCTTTATGGCTTCTAATGCTATAGCTGGTTTTTTCAAACCACTAAAAGCATAAGCATTAAAGCAATTTTCCAGAGTAATATAGCAAGAGGTCTGCAGCAGCTCTGCAACATTTGATAATAGTTGCCATCTTCAGCTGAAGATAATGATGTTAACAAATGTAATGGGAGTAATGAGTGGAGATTCAAAAAAGCAGCTTTTGTTTAATTTTTTTGTAATGCAAATGAGTAGGGGAATAAAGAAGGAGAGCAGAAAATAATGAAAACTTCATTGGAAATGAGTCTTAATCCTTGCAACCAAGTGCTGGAGGGAAGGAGAGGGATAGAAGTTGTGGATCCTCTTTCCCAGAAGTGTTGGACACAGCTTGGAGCAACCTGGTCTAGTGGAAGGTGTCCTTGCTCATGGCAGGGGGTGGAACTGGGTAATTTCTAAGGTTCTTTCTAACCCAAACCACTCTCTGAGTGTCTGGGGGCGGCTGGGCTCTGTGTCAGAGTGGAATAAGGTGAAATTTGCTGTTGTGGCAGGGCTGGCTCAGGTGAGCAGGAGTTCAGCCACGTGCCAGGCTTTGCTCCTCTCTCACCTGTGGCACATGGATGGGGCTGTCCAGGAAGGTGCTGCCATCCCTGGAGGTGTCCAGGGAAGGGCTGGATGTGGCACTCAGGGGGTGACAAGGTGGGGATGGGGCACAGGTTGGACTCCATGATCTCAGAGGGCTTTTCCAACCTTGGGGACCCTGAGATTGTGTAACTGCACAGCCCAGCCTGATGGTT
Organism: Turdus rufiventris; assembly: GCA_013186435.1. Classification (NCBI taxonomy): domain Eukaryota; kingdom Metazoa; phylum Chordata; class Aves; order Passeriformes; family Turdidae; genus Turdus; species Turdus rufiventris. Next base: position 654,246 of record PYHW01010378.1, on the reverse strand, counting down.
TCTCCTGGCTCAGCTGCTTTCAAGCTAAGCAAAACTCCAGGCTGGAAACCCTCTGCTTTCTGCTCCTGCAGCACCTTCCACTTCAGAATGATGCCAGCTGAGTTCAACCTTGTGACAGCCCAGCGACTCCCTCTCCCCCTCAGAACAAGTGAATTTGCTTTATTTAGATTGACTCCCAGCCCAAGTGATAGGTATGAGGCTGGCAAATGAGCATCCTTGTGATGAGGACTGGCACTTATGCATGTGCAGAAGATTCAGGTCTGTCAGCTTGTGTCAGCTCGCCTTCTACAGAGTGTTTAATCTCCTCACCCTTGGCCAAGAAATGCATTAAGAGATCTGCAGCGAGTGGGAGCTCGGCGAGGGGGGGATGCTGCTGCCTGCCCCGCTCCTGGAGCGCCCAGGAGCGATGGGATGAGGGCAGCACCAGGCAAACCAGCCTGCAGGACAGCTGTGGGCAGCTGGAAGCCGCGGGGACAGGAGGAACCAGCTCCCCTTCCTCCTCTCGGGGTGGTTTTAGGGTTGGGAGCAGGGGCTGCGCTCAGCCCGAGCTGTCAGTGAACAGATGGTGGTCACGGCTGTGTGAATGTCCTTGGGCACGGGGACAGCGTCCCCAGCCCGGGGGGATGGCATCTGTCCCCTCTGGCATCGCCGCGGCTCCAGCAGAGCTCGCTCGGGGGCGATTTGGGGCTCCCCTCCTGCCCGGGGCTGCTCTGGCACGGCAGCAGCCGTCAGGTCACCCACCTGGCTGGGGTGGCACCGTGGTGCCACTGGGAAGGGACACCTGTGGTGTTCAGGTGTGTCTGGGGACGCTCGGTGGCAGCGCTGGCTGGGTCACAGCAAGGGTGGAGGGACGCGCCTTTGGGAACCCAGATCAGGGGACAGCCATGGTACAAACCAAGAGACTTCCACACTTTCCTCATTGTCCTGCTTTTTGGTTGGTTTGCAGTTTTGGTTGGTTTTTTTGGGTTTTTGGGGTTTTTTTGTTTTTTGGGTTTTATTGGGTTTTTTTGGTTTTGGTGTTTTTTGGGTTTTTTTGGTTTTTTTTCTTTTGGAAGGGTGAAGATGTGAGTTATCGCATCTGGCTTTGCAATTTACAGCTTTTAATTAATCTGAAATTTCAACATAGAGTTTTACGATAAGCAGAGGCGTCTCTGCAAGCTGGGGACGAACCTTAACGATGATCTGAGATGAATCTGCAGGATGAGATATCAGTGCAATAAACAGGGCTATATAAAACAGAATTGGGGAGTAAAAAATGCTGAGATATCAAGGCAATGATCTACAAATGAGATTTCTTTTTGGAGCCCTTCCCTGTTTCAAGAGCGTTCCTTTCCTGTCAGCATTTGTCAGCTGTTCTTTGGTTGTTCCAGCACCTACTGATGACAAGAGGACACTCAGTCCATCACCAGAGCACCTTTAGGCCAAGTGAGAAGGGTTTTTGGAGTAAGGATGGTCTGGCACGGCTTGGCTGAGGTGCTCCAGCCTGGAAAAGCATCCAGCTGGAGCAGCCTTGGTGTTTGGGGCCAGTCAAGGTGTCCGTGGCTGTGACACTTGGCTGTTCTTTTTGGCACAAAGTTCCAGAATGGCTCTTCCTTTCCTGGCCTGGATGCAGGAGCTGCTCTGGGGCTGCATGGCCAGTAGTCCTGGTGTCACTGCATTGCTTGGGCTTGCTTGTCTCCCAGTTTAACTTCCTGCAGCTTTCTGAGCGGTGCATTATCCTGCGTTTTCCTTCTCCAGCCACCTAAAGCCTGGAAAATTGCAATAATGAAGGGTAATGATACGGTATGGGGAGCAGGCTTCCATTTGAAGTCTCTCAAAGTTGGGTAAACACAAGCAGGAAGCATTTGTTTACAAATATTTTCTTGTGAATGAGTAAGGGAGAGAGCAAGCTCCTTTTGTCTCTGACAGACACATCCTTTCATTCCCTGAGCCTTCCTCCCTGCTCCTTCAGCTGGGCTGAATCCCTCAGAGCAGGACGGGATGTTCCCCATCCCTGGGGGGTTTTATCCCACCCTGAACTGCAGACCTCAGACTCAATGCCAGCGGGGCAGTGAAGGTCCCTCCATGTGTCCCCCACCCATGGCTCCTCAGGAATGTGGATCCTTGTGGCATGAAAATCCCTTTGGAGGTGCAGGCGAGGGGCAAGCCGGGAATTTGCTTTTAACATCAATATTCAGAAAAAGTGCGTGTGAATAATTGATGGTCCTGCGAGCTGGGGCTTGTCTGTCTGTCACAGCAAAGCAGAGGTGACAGAGTGACAACCAGGGGTGGGGGGGGTCTCCTGTCCCTCCTGGGGCACCACCAGGGTGGGATTTGCCTCAGTCTTGGCAAAGGCTGCTCTGGCTGCTGTTGGTGTGTGGGGCACCCCAGTGTGGGGACAGGGACAGGACTGTGCTGTTCTCCAGCCTGGGCCAGGGCAGGGACAGGGCTGTCCTGGTCCCCACCCTAGGCCAGGACACCTCCAGCAGCTTCTCCAGCTGCTCTCCAGGTCCTGCTGTGCTGTGGTGGCCGAGCCACCGATCTGAACATTCTAGGTGAAAAATAATCTGTCAGCAGGATTTGCCTGACCTTAAATTAGCTCTCAAAAGAAGAGCTTAACCCCCATTGCTGGGTCAGTGTCTTCTCCCTGCCCCAGCCAGCCTGGCTGCGTGCTGCTGTCCCCTCTCTGCTTTAATGTCAGTTTTTACTCTCTCTTTCGGGCTCCTTTGTCTTTAGCATGATTCCACGGCTCTGTTCCGAGCACAGACTGCCATGTTTGCCGTGAACCACTGGCAATTAGACCAGAATAGCTGTCTCCCTAATGATGCGGTGCTGTGCAGCATGGCTGCGCTGCCTGCCGCAGCAGGGACACCATCCTGGGGTATCTGGGTGCTGCAGGGCCAGGCTCTGCAGGACTGGTGGTCCATGTGGTGGCCCTGGGATGGTCAGTGTGGTGTTGGACCTGGTGCAGGTGGAGCAGGTAGGTCACTCCCTGGGACTCAGCCTCCCGCCAGCCTTGAGGCGCAGCAAAGCTGCACAATTCCCCCTTCAAAGCCTCCAGCACTCACTGCACAGAGCAGGGGGGGAAGAAAAGACTTCCCCCAGCCAAAACTGCAAAGGAAAGCGAGAACCAGAGCCTTTTCAGCTGGAACCCTGAGCGGGAGGGAGGAGCAGGGCTGAGCTCCTGCCGCTGCCTCTGAGCCGCTCTACAAAGCAGCTCCCAGCTTGGCGAGCGAGATACAGCGAGAGGTTCGCAAGTTGTGACCTCAGCAAATGTATTAGACGGGAGAAAAGAGCTCTTTTCCTTCCCCCTGCTCTGGTGTCAGCGTAGCCGTGGCTTTTAAACCACATTATACAGGCTTGTCATCCAAGATAAAATGTTATTAAGATAAAATGCTACACAGGGAGCAGTAGGGGACTTCCCACTGCCGTATTTCAGCGCTGCCGTAGGACCGCGCTCTGCTGCTGGCACGGAGCCGCCGCCTGGAGCTGGGGCTGCTGGGGATGGAGCAGGACGGGGATGTGGTGTCCCCCCTGTGTCCCCAGGCCGGTGGGCATGGGGAGGTGTTCCCCAGAGTGTGCCACAGTGCCCGAGCATCGCCCTCCATGCCCGCGGGCAGCCTGGCGAGGGGGAGGCGAAGGCATCAGGGCCGCGGCCTTCGTGGAGCTGACAGCGAGCATGTGGGCAGCCCAGGGCCCTTCCTGGGGCTGCTCCTTCACGGGTCAGGGCACTCACAGGCTTCCTCCCTCTCCTCCGGCCCCTCTGCCGCGTGTCCCCACAGCCCTGCTCCCAAAGCCACCGTCTTTGTGCGCTGCCACCGCTCCCCTCCTGCCCAGCACCCAACGGGCCACAGCCAGGGCACTCAGTGCTGTGTGTGCCACACTGCTGTCCTGTGTCCCACACCACTGTTATGTGTCTCCACACCACTGTCCTGTCCCTACATCACTGTCATGTATCCCACACCACTGTCATGTGTCCCACACCACTGTCATGTGTCCCACATCACTATCATATGTCCCACACCACTGTCCTGTGTCCCACATCACTATAATGTGTCCCACACCGCTGTCATATGTCCCACACCACTGTCATGTGTCCCACATCACTATCATATGTCCCACACCACTGTCCTGTGTCCCTACACCACTGTCCTGTGTCCCTACATCATTGTCATGTGTCCCACACCCCTACCATGTGTCCCCACACCACTACTGTGTGTCCCACACCACTGTCATGTGTCTGACACCACTGTCATGTGTCCCCACACCATTGCTGTGTGTCCCACACCATTCTCATGTGTCCCACATCACTATCATATGTCCCACACCACTGTCATGTGTCCCACACCACTGTCATGTGTCCCACATCATTGTAATGTGTCCCCACACCACTGTCATGTGTCCCACACAATTTTCCTGTGTCCCACAACACTGTCCTGTGTCCCCACATCACTATCATGTGTCCCACACCACTACCATGTGTCCCCACACCACTGCTGTGTATCCCCAGGCCGCTGCTGTGCCTCCATCCCCTGCTCAGGGCTGGCACAGCCTCTTTAGCCTCGCTGACAGCCCGTCGATAATATTAATGTACTCCAGCCTCTGTTAATGTCCGTGCAAAGTCTCCTCCTGCCCTTTGCCATCACTTTTCCATCAGCAGACATTTGTGCAGCGTGGCGGTGACATTAATCTGCTGAGCCGTGCTGGCAGTGTCAGCACGAGTGGCTCTGGAGCGCAGGTGCAGGATTTTGGGGGAGCTTTCCTGGCCCATCTGGCAGTACCAGAAATGTTTTGGTGAATCCTTGAAAAGGATTTGGAAAGAGCGGGGATGTGCGCCCTGCTCCTCGGCAGCTACAAAAGGAGAGGGCAGGAGCATCTCACCTGGGGCAGGTGTGTGATCTGCAGGCAGAGCACACACCAAAACATGCAGAGGGAAGAGCGGTTTGACCTGACACCAAGGCAGAACAGAGAGAGGGAAGAAAGGGGAGAGGAGTGAGCTGTAGCTACAAGGCTGGGTAATCCCTCGGTTGAGCCCGGCGAGTGCTGTAGCTGGAACATGAACTTGTCCTGGGCATGTTCAGCTTGTAAGAGGGATGAATGTAAAAGCAATGCAGTTAGCTGCCTTATTAAAGGCTCGGGTCTGAGTCAATACGCACGTGTCCCAGGTGGCTCAGGGCTGTAATTCCTAAAGCTTCACACTTCTCTGCCAGCACCGGGTGCTTGGAGGTTCTCCTGCCTGTTAAACCTCTTTGCCATCCTGGCTTTGCATCCCATGTGTGGGGAGAGAGCTGAGCTGGGGCTGGAGAGAGGCTGAGAAACCCCCCTGAGCTGCCAGCATGCCTGGCCCTTGCCCTGAGACTCACCCCAGCCCCAGGTGCTGCTGGAAGTGGCAGTGCCAGGTGCCCTGTGTTGTCACACCTGGTGACACATCTCGAGGTCCTGCCCACAGTGCCAATGTCCTTTCCAGCAGTGCTCCCTCCTGCTCTGCAGTGTGTGTGAAGTGGGGCAGGGACTTGTGCTGCTGACCCCGTGGTCCTGGCACCCTGAATGGTGGCCACAAGAAGATGCCACAACCTCTGGTCACCACAGGGCTCCTGGCGCTGCTGGAGTGCGTGAGATTGAACGGCTGAGCAGCTGCTGTGTCTGCTCTGCTGAGCTAATGTGTGCAGGCACAAGGACACAGTCCCTGCTGGTACAGGTATTTTCACACCCAGTGCAGCTCCTCTCTGCCCCCTGAGTGCCACCCATGACCTGTGCTCGTGCTGCCAGCAAGGTGCCCAGATGAGGAGTCTCAGAACTGCCACAGTCTGGGTGTTTTCCACACTTTTCTTCCCTCTCCTGTCCTCCTCCAGCCCGTTCCTCCACTGGCAGATAATTCCCATCCTGGGAATTGCTCCAGGCCAGGCTGGACAGGGCTTGGAGCAACCTGGGATGGTGGAATGTGTTCCTGCCCATGGCAGGGAGTGGAACTGGAATACATTTAAGGTCCAGAGCATTCTGGGGTGACTCTGTGACGCTCTGTGTGGGTCTGCTCCACCTCTCTGAGCCCTGGGCACCCAGCAGTGGGGTCTGGAAGGGACGGAGCCTTGACATGGGACGTGTTGCCCCATTAATACCTCTGAGCACTCACAGCGCAGGCAGTACGCCCCAGACACGCTGTTCTCCTAAGTAATGGGATTTAGTTTTAACCCAGGGACATCCCTTAAAGCTAATGAAAACCTGTGCTGGGGGAGATGCTTACTTATCAGAGGGATCTGTGCTTGTCCTTGTGCCCGATTTCCACGTGGGTGTCAAAGCCCTGCGCCCCAGCACCGCCTGCACCGGAGCTTTGGGACTGGAGGCTCTGGGGCAGCTGGGGCGGATGCAGCCTGATGGCTCTTAGGGCTGATTGCACACAGGCACAGCTGGTGCCAGGGAGCTGAACAATAAAGTAGCCACTCTGGACTGATTGGGCTAATCCGTGCTGCAGACCAGGGCCTGTTTTCATTAGTTTTCCTCGATCAAATTAGATTGCCAGACGACAGATCCTATTAAAGCAGGGGAGACCTCCAGCATGGCGTGTCCTGCTGGTCCTGGGACGCCGGCCATCCCTGGCACCCGGAAGGGAGGAGGCTGCTGAGGATGCTGATGGTGCAGCTCCTGGGCACAGGAACACTTTGGACATGCAGGGACACCTTTGCCCTTGTCCTGGTAGCGCAGCAGGGACTGTCACTCGAGGGCACACAGCTCTGATCCTGCCTGGCACCACAGCACAGCCCCGTGTCCTTCAGGGAAGAGCTGTCCTCTCTCACACGAGCATCTCTCCACATATCCCTCATTTCCAGCACCCTCCCTGCTCTGAGCTGGCTCCTGGTCTGTATTAATTTAATTTTGTTTTTAACTCTGCTCCTCGCAGGCAGGGCAGGCCCAGCTGTGAGCTCTGGCACAAGGCTGCTGTGTGCCCCGAGGAGCAGATGACACTGCCCTTAATCCAGCTGTGCCTTTGGGGACACAGCAGAGGGTCCCCCAACACGAGCCATGGCCTTTGTGCCTCCTTGGGCCATCATTCCTGGCAGAGGTGACTGATTGGCCTATTGATGACCTGCTATTGATTAGCCTTACTCTGAGACAGTCGGGCTCCAGCCTGCCCATAACCCATCAGTAATTACTTCATCCTGCCCTGAAATCCGTGGCCACAAAAAGATTTTTGTGGGGCAGGTGGTGCAGCTGTTTGTACTGACAAGAGCATGGCAGTGCTTGGCTTTGCCAAGAACCATGTCAGCTTTTCCTGCTCTTTGAGATGGGTGGGTCAGGCTCAATGTCTTTGGAAAAATCAATGGGAAAAATCTTCCTTCCTGTCCCTATGAACCAACTCTGAGCTGTGGCCCTACAAGTGTTGAGGGTCTGGGACTGGTTGGTTTGGGATGTGAACTTCTGGAACCTGATGGCTCTGACTTTGAAACTGATTTCTTGCCAGTGCTCAGCATGGGGTTTATTTTATGCAGCCAACGTTTCTTCTCCTTGATTGAAGAAAGAGGCAGTGCTGGGGTGGGACAGAGCTCCCAGCAAGAATAATTAAGAGTGATTTTGCTGCCCTGCTTATTGATTCACCGTGGAGTTACCTCTTCCAGGAGGATTTCCATGGAGTTACCTCTTCCAGGAGGATTTCCACTGTTGCCTTCCCCAGCATGCTGGGTAGTTCCGTGTAGGAATAAATGTTTCAGTTGCCCTATAAATAATGGAGCGAATAAAGATGTTGTGTAAGCGGCGCTCTGGGTTTTGCCAGGAGGGACGTAGTTTGTTGTGAGGGTTTTTTGTTTTGGTTTGTTGTGGAATTTTCTGTGATTGTGTTTTACCTTTTTTTCTCCCCATTTTTTATTTTTTTTTTATCCCTGGAGTCCAACACAGGAAGCTTCACAGGAGGACTTGAGGGAAAGGAAGGAGATTAAACTGTTGAAATGAAGGGAATTGTTGTGGGTGTGCTGTGCAGAGGTGTGAAACCACTGGTGGTGCTGGGGAGCACCCTGGGAAGGCTGGGCTCCCAGGGGAGGCATGCCTGGATTCAGGGAACGACCATGGGTTCAGGGAATATCGGCTTTACCCTCTGCAAGTGTTAAAGCTGTGTTTTAATCGTGGATTTAAGGAAGGAGCAGAGGCAGCAGGTCTGGAGTTGTGAGCCCACGGCTTGTGTAGAAGCCCAAGCTTTCAGACTATTCCCAAAACACGGCGTGTTGAGACCCCCACTCTCAGCATGCCCAGGTTCAGGGCTGGTTTTGGCACCTCCAGGCTGGCACGGGCAGGAGGCCACAGCAGCCACTGTGAGATTCTGGGTCTTTCTGTTCTGCTTTAACACAACTCAAGAGCATTAACGAGCGAGGCTGCCCTGCAGGGGTGATGTGTGTGCCCTGTGTGGGACCACAGTGCTCGGAGCTCAGGGCTGGAATCCAGGGAAACTGGGGAGGGGATGGATCTTCATTTGCTGTGCCTGAGGAGAGCCAGCAAGCTCCACGTGAGGTTTGATTCCTATTTCACCTGCATCTTTATTTCTCCTGGTCTGGCAGCAGTGATGAGCAGTGCCAGGTACCCCAGGGGTTCGTGTTGGCATCCTGCAGTGCCAGCCCTGCTTCCAGGGGCTCAGCAGGGCTGGTTCTCTGCCCGTGGAGTCTGGGCTGACCCGTTCAACACTTTGTGACGCTCTGAGCAGCATCCAGATGTGGCAGAGCGCTGCTGGGCAGGAGCTGGCTGGAGGCAAAGGATGGACAGCGGGGAACCAAAGGTTTCAAAGGATGAGGGGGGCTCCCGGCAGCTCTCACTGCTCCTCCTCCTCTCCTCGGGGGCAGCAGGCTCTCCTCCCCTCTTCTGGGAGCTGGCAGCTTTGTGGACCACTCAGCAGCCCCACGTTCAGCAGGGGAGTGGATTAGGAAGGGGCTTTACTCCTCTGGTAGATGAGTGCTTTTAAGCACCCGTGTGTTGTTGTGTCCTGCTGAGAAGAAGCCAAATGTTCTGACAGCTGGCCAGACCCTGGATCAGGGGGACTTGAGCTGTAGGTGTTGCAAACAAGGTCTTAATTGATTTATCTGGACACACAACTTTTAATTTTATGGTGGAGTTAAGAGCTTTGCCCCAAATCAGGGGGAAGGGGAGAGAGATGAGCTGGTGCAGTGTGGATCTGGGTTTGTAGGGGACTGTGCATGGCTGGAATGCCCCAAATCCCCTGCTCAGCTGGGGTTTCCACTCTGCTTCAGAGCGGAGCTGAAAAAGCCTCGAAGGACCTGGGACAGGTGGTGACACCTGGATGCAAAGGGCACGGAGATGGCAGCGCTGCTTCCTTCACTCCTTCCCTCTTTTCCTCCTTCCCTCCTTCCCTCTCTGATTCTGCTCCCGAGTGCAGGGGACAGCAGGGGAAGCACCGAGGGGACTTTTCTCCCGTGAGTGGCAGAAACATGAATATTTCACAGCTCTCCGCGGGCCCGGCGGGAGCCGATGGATGCGGGGATATAATTCTGCTTGACAAGTGCCACGATCCCGGGGCCTCTCGCTCCCTGCTGCCCTTGCTGAAATGCCTGGGGAGGGACAGCTGTGTCACCTGGGCATCCCTGGGCAGCGTGCCGGGCTTTTCCCAGGCTGAGCCGGGCTTTTCCCAGGCTGAGCCGGGCTTTTCCCAGGCTGAGGATGCTCAGGACGTGATGCAGGGATGGAGGAGCGCAGGGAAGCGTGCTTGCCCTGTTCTGTGATGCTTAGCTCGGATTCAGCGTTCTCGGAGGCTGTCCCGGGAGGAGCGGGGGATGTGACATCGTGTCCCAATGGGGCACAGAGGGCACAGGGCGGGCTGGGGGGACTCGTCAGGCAGACACGGCCACGGCCCCGACTGGGGTCTGGCCTCCATCAGTTCCTGTAGGAAATCACTTCAGTTAGCCAGATGTGAGCGTACAGCCGCGCTGCCCGCGGGCTGCCCCGCCAAGCCCCAGCCTCTTACGCAAATCGCTTTTCACGCTTCCTTAATTGAAACTGTCAGATGGGCTTTACCTTTTTTTTTTTTTTTTTTTTTTTTATCTTGTGGTGATACAGACGTATTAATTCCACTATGGATATCCCGGCAGCTAGGAGAGATCAATAAAATGAGGTTGCATCTGTGACATATATATTACAGGAGCAGCACCGGCAATATTTCATGGGGAAAGCAGAGCCAAACACACGTGTGCAGAGCCCTGGAGAGCACATTTGGCCATGCAGAAGGCAGAGCTGGCACCTGGCTGCAGTGGCACTGGATTTCCGTGCCCTCTTGCCACCCACCTGGCATGGGAAGGGGGTGAGGAGCAGCTCCCAAGCCTTCACTTTGCTCATCTCTCGTCCAGGGTCACAGTGTGTGTTATTTTTTGTACCTGTGGGTGCCCTGGCACCGTGTTTTGGTGCTGGTGGCACCAGCTCCTGCTGCCTCCCACCCCCACTCACCTCCCTCCAGAAATCCCCACGGCGGGGATTTGCGCTTTGATTATTTTCAAATACTGGTTTGTGTAAAATTTGATTTGAGGAAACATTTTTCTCCCACATGCTGTAGGATTGAGGGCGTGTAATCCCTCCTAAATCGCCCGGACGAGGTTTGTACTGCAATGCCAGTATCAGAGCTAACAAAAGGGGATTAGACGGGAAAATTCTGCGTGAAAACCTACCGCTCTTTGAGGGCTTTTAGTACAAAGAAGATAAGATAGGTAGAGCAGAGCCATTTTTAACCCAGATTTTAATGCACTCAGTGCCTCTCCTTCCAAGGCAAAGGAGAGGGGAGATGGCATTCCTTTTAACCCTTTCCCTTCCTCTGGCTCTGAGGGGCAGCTGGTGCTTCCTTGTAGGCAGGGTGAGTGCTGGGCAGGAAAAGCTGCCAGGGAATGCCCAGGGCAGGGTTTTATTCCCTTTCCATGCAGATGTGGAGGTGTGGAGCTCCACGGAGCCCCCAGTGCTGAGCTGCAAATCCTCAGTGTGCCACTCAGCCAGGGAGTAAAACACGTTCCCATCTCACCTGCCCGGAGCCAGGCACGGTGTCTGTGTGTCCCTGGGACAGCAGGAGTGGCTCTGTCCCGCCGGGGATGGGTGGCTGCCCTGCCTGGGCCGTGTCACACTGCCTGTCACATCAGTGCCAGTCAGGAGGCGGCATCGTAACAGAGACAGCTGTCAACCTTTGCGGGCTGCCAGTGTCTTCCAGGAGCTCAGCGAGTGCCAAGGCGCATCAGGCCAGGGGAAGAGATGCTCCAGGGGGAGATGAAAGGATCCCTTCAGTGGAATTCATGTGGAATAAGCTTTCCACGGGAGATATTTCCCGCTAATCCTCCTTAGCGCTCAGCTGATGCCTTGAAGCATCAGGGGTTTATGTGCCTTTTAAAAATTCATTCTCTCTGCTCTAACAGCAGGTGTGTGTGTTATCAGCTGCCCTGCCGAGGCCCCTCCGGTGCAGGGCTGCACCCTCAGACCTACTGAGTGTCCTGTGACAGCGAGTCCCTCGTGTCACCTGAGCCAGGTGAAGGTAGCCTCTCTGCTGGCTGCCCTGGCAGGGCTGTGGGTGTCAGGTTGCTGCATCCATGGGGTTTGATGGTGAATTTATGGAAAAGCATCGTGGGCACTGAGCAGCTGGTGGGATGGGAAAACACCCAGACTGCTGCCTCAGCCCCCATCCATCTGCCCCTGCTAATTGCAGCTGGACTTATCATATTCCACTTATCTGGTCAAGGGATCCATGTTAGTTATTACAATTGATTATCACTAAAACCTGTCTGATACCCAGATTTACAGCGTGGCTGGAGACCCAGGCGGCCTCCAGGGCTGAGCAGCCAGGATCTGGCACACTCCTCCAGCCAGAGCTGGCTCTCCACAGGTGTTTGGCCAAGGAGAAGCTGCTTCTGCTCCTCCTTGACTTCCAGGGGAGCAGATCCCGCAGCTCCTGCTCTGTGCGGTGTTTTACTGCTGTGTTTTACAGTCCTGGGCAGCGTGAGGATGATGAAGCTGCGAGAGCTGCTGGTGCCAGGTTGTTTTTATTGTGCTGTCTGTGGGTGGGAGGGGGTGGCTGCCCCTACACCGAGCCCTGTGGTGCAGTGAGGTCCTGCAGATGTTCTGCTCCCAGGCTGAGCTCGGTAACGAGCGCTGCACTGGGTGAACCATCATCAATCTGCTGCAGATTAATCACCACCAGCAGCTCAGGCTCTTGGAGGGGACTTTTCTAAGCAGCTGAACAGAGTTTTTATGCTGTCGATGAGGCTGTGCCCTCCTTGGCTGCTGGAAAGTCCCAATGGCTCTGGGAGCTGTGTGGAATCCAGGAGAGGATGGAGCTGCAGGAAAGGCATGTGGTTTTGCTGGGATCCTCCTGTTGTGGCCAAGGAATGTTGCTGAGGGCCCGTTTGAGGAAGAGAGGGGGTTCTGCAGCACACCCACAGCTCTCGGGGTCCCTGTGGCAGGGTGGGAGGCAGAGAGGAGCCCCTGCGCCCCCTCAGCTTCACAACAGCTCCGTGGCTGCATGATAAACAACTTGACAAAGTGTTGAAATCCTGAAGGCGGGGTTGGCAGGGGGAAGGAGAGGGAGGTCATAATTGCACGGGAAAATAATGAACAGCACTCTTCTTGGAATATGCAGCGGCCTAACAAGAATCGGAAAATTAATTATCTTCTGTAATTAGTGTAATGACCTACACTATTAGAGGTTATTTACAGTAGGAATAAAACTTCCCCCTGTAAATGTCAGGCTGTGGTGTCGGAAAACAAAGGCTGGATCAAACCTGTGCTGGATGCAGCCAGGGTCTGGAGGCAGGGCGGGGTGCTGGCCACCTCTGCTCATCCAGCCCCTGACCCTCACAGAACCCCCTACACCTGGCATGGCACCTGCTGGCAGTGTCCCTTCACCCCTGGCACCGGTTCTGTCACCCTCCTTGCTTTGTGTCACCCGGGCTTGGCTCTGCTGCTTCGTGGGGACTCGCTGCCTGAGCTGGATCAGAGCCTGTCTCGGGTGGGCTCTCCCATCCTGGGCTCCTGAGCTGCCCCTGCCAGTCCTGCCCATCTCTGCACATCCAGCTCTTTGCTCTTCCCTTCCTGAGCGCATCCTGCATCCCCCAGAATCCCCCCTCTCCTGCTCTGGAGAGGCCTTTCCCTCCCGGAGGCAGGCGCCAGCTGTGTGTGCACGGCTCAAAATGGAGAATTAGCCAGCTATTGTTCCTCAGCCTGCAGCCTTGGTGGCTCTGAAGCTGTCCCTTTTGGTGGCCAGGCTGTGTGAAATGGCTCTGTTTGCAGCGTGGGGCGCAGGGAGCACGCGTGCCCTCCTCGGCGGGGGTTTGGGGTTGGTTTTCAGAGGAGCCACGCTCTGCTCATCCCTTCCCTCACTTGGCCACCTTGCTGCTGTCTGTGCCGCCAGCCAGGCTCCTGCCCAGGTGGGGACAGGGCGGTGTGAGCAGGTGCTACTGTCTGTGGGGAGCAGATGGGCGCTGGCGGCACCGAGGAAGGGCAGGATGGGGAAACGTCGTCGGCGGGGCAAGGGCAACCTGAGAATTGCCTGACATTTTAGCGCCGAGGATCATGACTCCTGCATTATTAAAGGCGCGGTGATAAAATGCCTTACCTGTCACTGAGAACCGACATCAATTATTTAGTTTGGCACCTGGTGATTAAAATGAAATAAGAACTGGTCCAACTCCCTTCCCGGAGCGGTGTCCGTGCCGTGGCTGTGCTGAAAGCCAAGGGGATGCTGTCCCTGGATCCTGGGCCTCACGTCCCGGAGGAGCCAGGGCTGCTGAGCAGCGTTATCCGTGTGGGATCCATGTGCTCGAGTTTGGATGAGGATGGGGACAGGGCTGCTGCTGCAACATCTGATGTAAGCTCATCGTATAAACAGAACAGAGTGGGGCTCTTGAAACTTGAGAGTGTATTCCTTCCAACAGACCCTTAATGTAATTTGAATGTACAATTGAGGGTTTTTATAGCTTAATATTCCAGTGTTTGTGGTGCATCCTGGAATTTAAGTGTCTTAAACATAATTATTGTTAATTGCTCGCACGATTCTATAAACTCATCCAATTAAAAAAAAGTTATTAACTTTATAAAATATCGCAGGCATCCCACAGTGCAATATATTTGCAGGAAATAACGGCTGCAGCAGGCAGAGCTGAGATGCAGCAAGGTAAATCGGTGGCACCTCGTACCCGTCCCTCTGCTGGAAGCCCTTTGGGAATGTGTTGTCCCCTCGGCTGGTGTTTGTACGGGGATGTGAGGACAAGGCTGTGGCCAGCAGGACACCCCAGGAGCTCTGGGGTTGGAAAGGGAATTCAGTGTCTTTGCTATGAGCAGAACTTCACTCTCTGTGCTGAAACCACCCCAGAGGATGTTTGGAGGTCTTTGAGGGGCACAAAACGAGCAGCAGCCCCTGGGGAGGATGAGGGGGCTCTCAGTGGAGCAGACATTCCTCCCTCCCAGCCTGCTCCCCAAGCTCCTGCTCCCCCAGCCAGGACCAGTTGTGGCCGGCCAGGGATGATGATTTTCATCTCAGCCTAGTGCCAGAATTTATAACCAGGGATTTATTGTCCCCTGATTGCTCTGTGCTGCCATTTAACTCATGCCCTGGAAGAGTTATTTAACACAGAGTGAGTGGAGTTGTGCTAACGGTGCCTTGTGCACATACATCTTCTCCAGCCTCCTCTTCCTGTTTCCCTGGTGGGATTCGAATCCTGGGTGCCTGTTTGTGTGGGTACAGCTCAGTCTGGCTCAGTGGGATTTCAGCTGGAGCTGCCTGGCTTTGGGAGCATTGTCCAGCTCCATTTCCCCTGTGTCTCTCATTGGCTCTGCCCAAAGCATCGCTCTGGTGTGAGTGATGGAATCCTCCCAGGATGGGGGAAGCTGGAAGTGTGCATTGGGCAGAATCTGCCTGATCCCAGTGCCTTTTTCCCTTTCCATCTCACTGCTTTTCCAGTAGAGGAACAAACAGTCTGTGGGCAGGGGAGGTTTGAAGAAAGGAAACTTTCTCTCAGATGGAGACAAAATTGAATTCAGTGCGTGACTGAAATGAGAAGTTTCCACAAAAGCTTCATTTTGGCAAAGAAGCATTTCCTATGGGATTGCTTCTATACAAAAGCCTCGGTAAGGAGCTATTACAGCTGGTCAAATGCTTTCTCTGAGCTGTTTGTGATACTTGCCTTCCCCATCTCCCTTGCTGGAGTCTGTCCCCCGTGCAGGGGTCCCAGCCCTGGGGCAGGAGCAGCAGCCACCATCCAGGACAGCTCCAGCTGCCACGTGAGGATCAGAGCAATTAATCCATCCTCTAAACAGCAGGGTTTGCAGGTAGATTTTCCATCTGAAGAAGCTGCTGATCCAGTGGCTTCTGGGACAGTGACGGGCTGACAGAGAGCACGCATGAAGCGGCATTTGTCAAATTAATGAGGCATTATAAATTATATCCACAATTTTCTCTTCCATTTCCCGCCACCCCCTCCTGTCGCTGGCAGGGAGAGGGGACCTTGAGGAGCCACTCCCAAGGTCTGTGGGGGCCAGGCCTTTCTGGCAGAGCACCCACCCAGGTCTGGGATGCAGGCTCAGCCCACCTGGCTGGATCAGAAGGAGAAAAATGCCAGCAGTTCCTTGTTTTCAGGAGGAAACTCGATGTAACTAGTATTGATCTCTCTATTACCTCTGTGAAGGGCAGCTTCATTTTTCAAGCAAAACAACCTTTGTATCTGAAATATAGAAATTGATTTTGAGCAGGGGCTGGCAGAAGGGGTTGGGCACGGGCAGGGAGGATGAGGATGAGGATGAGGATGAGGATGAGGAGTAGAAGGAGGAGAGAGTCCTTCCAAAGCCAGGAGACACCTCAGGTTTGTCTGATCCCGTTACCTTGATCCAGCGTGGAAAGAAAGGGGTTTGAAAGTCAGCAAATAAACTTTGCTGAAGGTGCTGGAAATAGAGCAAGGAGGCAAGGAGCTGGAGGAAGGATTTGGGAAGAGCCTCATCTCCTGGCTGAGAGCTCAGGTAGTGGGTCATGTTCTGGGATGCACTGGGGGGCAGGTCTGGACGCTGCGGGGAGAGCACCCACACCAGCTCCGCCAAATGTGGAACCCAACGAGGCACGGCTTCGTTTTAGGGTTGTTACAGTCCTGCTTAATTGGCTCTCGGGCTCCCTGTGCAAGGCGTCCAGTGCATCTTAATGAGGGATTCTCAAAGACTGGCTTTTTTTCCCTGGGACTAGAACGCGGTGGTGTTTAATATTCATGTGTAGCTCTGCTCATTTGAAAGGTAACAAGGGAGTTGGATTCCCTGCTGGCAATGAATCGTAATGGGATCTGGGCTCCTAAATCACCTGCGCATCGCGGAGCTGCATCCTCCTGGAGTGGGCTGGGCTGGGAGGAGAGAGGTGAGGCAGCACGGACAGGCCATTCCAGGCCAACTCTAGCACCGGGAGATGCTTTTCCACAGCGCTTGTGGTGGGGATCTGGAGTGTCTCGCCACAAGCAGTCACGAAGGTCGAGTTGTTAGCCAAAAGCAATTGGATGTTGACATGACAGGGAGACGCTGCGGAGCGAGAACAGTTCCTGACAGACGTTCTGACAGAGCTGTTAAAGCCTTGGCTACAGGCAGGGCTCGAGCTGATCTTTGACCATTCGGGCTGGTCCACGTCTGCCAAGACTGGGATTTTTTGTGCTTTTGTGCCTGGTGTCGGGTGCTGGATCGGGGAGAGGCAGGAGGTGTTGGGAGGCTGGGGGCTGGCACCGTCCGGAGCACAGATGGCCACAAATATCAGCAGACGTGGGGGGGTCTGGAGTGTTTGCTGATGAAGGGGATGGGGCTGGAGCTGCCTGGCAGTGTCCCCCACTGTCCCCCAGGCCTCTCTCCATGGTGTCAGCCATTCCATCCCGTTCCCTGCAGCCCTCCCCTCGGCAAAGGAGGGCACACTGCAGCAGCGTGGCCTTGGAGAGGAAGCATTTGTGATCCTGCTTGTTGGGAAGAGACAGGAAATAGCCATGGGGAGCAGAGCTTTCAAGGGGTTTTTGCTTTCCATCTGCTGCCCTGCCTTGAGTGCCGCCCCCATCTCTCTGTGCTTGGGGACAGCAGCGGGGAGCTGTGCTGGGCATGTGTCAGGGAGGAGCCCTGGGCATCTCCTGCTTGGCCAGAGGGTGTTGTACAGCAAAATGGTGGCTCCTGGAGCCTTCCCAGGGGATAGTCCAGCTGAGGAGATCTCAGCAGTGCAGAGGGCACCACACCAATGTCATGGCATGCCCTGGCCCTGGGGGAACCCCTCGCTTTCAGCCGGGTTGGGATCATCCCTGGACAAACCTTTGGAGCTCTGCTTGCAGTACCCACGCCTGGCTTGTCGGAGAATCGCTCCTGTTTGTGGGAACGATGCTCTCCCCATCCTCGTCTTGCTCCCTCCCTCCCTCCTGCTTTTCCTCATTGTCATTTTAGCCTAGATTAAAGAAAATAGGGTGCAGCGCTGTGCGCATGTTCCGAGCGGTGTCTTTTCACAGCACTGTACTGATGCCAAGCAATAATGACAGGTTCAAGCTTTTCTGCATCACAAATGAACTGCATGCAAATGGCTAGTCCTGAATGGAGAATAATTGTCAGCACGGAGAGTCCTGCCTCCTCCGAGCCAGCTCCACCTTGCTTGCGAGGGGAGAAGGCTTCAAACAGTTAACGGGGCCAGAGACGTGGAAATCGCGGGGAGCTGCCGTTTCCACTCTGCTAGAGCCTAACCTGTTAGTGCAGAGCTGTGTGAAGAATGTCAGGGATTTGTTCCAAGCGTTATCGAGATGTGGCTTTACATCTGTAAATCCTTTTACGCATCGCAGCTCAGCCATGAGGCCTCCCCATGCGCCGGGCAGGGCTGGCTGCCTGGTCCGGCCGTGCCAATGCTGGACGTGGCAGAGCTTTCAGGGCCTGTTTTGGGTTAAACACCCCCAAAACCTGGTGGTGTTCACCTCATTCTGCCTGCAGATTGGCCACGATCTGCCTGTTCTCCCGTGCGGAACCGTCTCTGTCTCTCTGAGCATCTTCAGTGTTTTTACATTGCCCTGTCTGTGCACCTTGATTACCCTCAGGATGCTGTCTGTGGAAAGCCACGGGTGAGAGCCCCTCAGCTGCTCTTGGCTGACCCTTGGGGAGTTTTTCCAGATGAGGATTTGACTTAGCGCCACTTTGCTCTCCTGCCACAGTGTTGCCGGCAGAACCGGATTTAGCAAATGATTGTGACAATCTCCAGCACCATCAGGAAAACATGCTCCATCATTCACTGTGATGTGCGCTGATGAGGGGAAAAAAAAGGCTTGTTCATCCATCAGGAATTCACTGATGCTGTCTCTAGGTGAGCAATTTGCCAGCGTTACCTGGTGTCACTCATTAGACACAAGATGTAACAGTCTCATTTACTCTTCGGGCTCCCTGTCACTTACTTACTTTTGCATTTGACTTTGCACATGAAACTTAAGCTCGTTTTTAGCCTCTGTCGAAGTCGACTTTCAAATTCCTGCTCATTAAGCCCAGTCCCAGTGTGTGGGCTGCTTGCACAGGAGAGGAGTTTTGGAAGCCAGAAAAGTCCCCTGGTGCCTGTTGCCATTAGGCTTTGCAGAACAGTGTGTGTGTTTCAAAAAGCCAGCAGAAGAAGCAGTTTCTGCCCTCCCATCACTAGATCTGAACTTCTCAAAACGCCTGGGCTTTGGCTGCATTTTAGTTGTAATTTTTTATGGACTTGCGGGCTTGTAGCTTTTTAAGACATCTGCATTTTCACATCGGATTTGATTGATGCTTGTAGCCCATTCAGGGTTTTTTGTACTCGGACATAAAAGCAGGGCAGAAAAGGCCAGAATTTGGTTTTCTCTGAGGAAGCAGAACCAGGTGCTTGAGCAGGTTTTACATGGCCAGAGCTTTGCTGGTGACTGGAGCAGAGACACCACAAGATGCATGTGGGGGATGTTTCGGTACCGAACCTGAGTACTTGAACCCTCTCTGTTTGCTGGATTTATCCCGTTTTAGCTGCTCCTCTTGCTGAACAGAAGGTGTAAGAGCAGGGGAAGGTGAAGCTGTGGGTTCTGCTGACTCAGGGACTCAGGACACGCAGTGATGGGGCAGCTTCTGCCTTTCCCTGAGCTCCCAAAATTTCCTGCAGCCGTCCAGTCCTGTTGTGCAGCCGTGGAGTGGCCGTCCCTCCCAGCACAGCTCCTTGGTGTCCGTCTCTTTCCCCCCTGTTTCTGTGGACAGGAATGGCCCTCTTTGTTTTTAAGAGAGTCCCTCCCATTCGTCTGTCCCTCGCTGCGTCATCCAAACTTCATCCTATCCTGGTGGTTTGCACACACTGGGTGAATTTAGGATGAATTTCAGCCTTGACACAGGCACAGGACCAAGTAAATCGGGTGATGCTGAGCTGAACTGTGGGATGCAGAAGCAAAGGATTGGGAGTGATTCTGCAAGATGCAGGCTGGGAAACTGGCGTTTGAGAGGGGTTGGATTTGTGCTGAGACAAAAAAACCCTGTTAGAAGCAGTGTTTATATCTCTGCATCATTGCTTTTTGTTGTCACAGCTCAGCTCTTCGGGAGGCAGAGGGTGAGGAGCAGTTGTCTACAGCCTGATGGGAGGGAAGGTGGTAATCCCTGGGATGTGTCTGCACGTGGTGCTGGAAAATCATTGTCTCAGGCACCATGGAAGAGGCTGATTTCCTTGCTGGGGGTGTTTAATGTGGTGTAGAGCTTGTGTGAACCACAGTGGAGGGACTGGTGTTGAGATATGCACTACAGTGATAATGCTGCAAATTCCAGAGCCTTAGTGTTATTAAAATGTCAGGCTGATATCTTCCTCAGCATTAAAAACTCCTAATGTACTTCATCCTTTCAAACTCGTGGTGCTCCAAGTGAAAGCATGAGTTAAAAAGAAAGGTTGCAGAGCAGAGGATTAACAAGAAAGAAAAGGGGGATGCCCTGATGCAAGGCTGCTGTGCAAATTACTTCCTTGAGCACTTGTGCCTTTCCAGTCGGGTTCAAATTCTGCAAGACGTGTTCACTTTTGTGACAACAGCCTGAAACTTACTCGTGTTGCCCAAAGGGCATTAGCAGCAGTGCTGAGCTTTTAATGTTGTTGGAAAGGAGCTGATGTGGTCACGGTGGGGGGGTTCCCAGGTGCCTGCACGAGTTCAGCGCAGTGACAGGAGGGAAGGTGCTCTGTGCCTGCAGGTGCAGAGCTGGCCTGTGGCTTGTGGCCAGTGGTGGGCTCTTGGAATCACAGAATTGTTTTGTTTGGAAGAGACATTTAAAGGCCATGTGTCCACAGTAAGTGGACTTCAACTAAGCTTGGCTGCTCAGAGCCCTGACCTTAAACATTTCCAGGGTTAGGGCATCTTCCACCTCTCCCTGGGCAACCCATGCCAGTGTTCCACCACCTTCACTGCAAAAAACTCTCCCTTATTGACCCTGTTCTGGTTTAAAACCATTTCTCCTTGTCCTTTCAAGTATATCCTGGTGATATCTCGGGGGAGAAGCTGTTTTGGGGAGGATGAGAAGCACTGGTGGCGTCCCCTCGCATCCACGTGTGCGTTCCGGGCGGTTTTACGCTTCCCCGGGCCACCCTGGATGGCACTGCCTACTCCTCGGAGCTTCCCGGGGAACTCACCAGATCTGTGGGTGGGAACACACGCCGGCAGCTGAAAGGTTTCTGCAGGGAGGAGATGAGATGAGGAGATGAGGAGATGAGGAGATTGAGGAACCGAATCCTTCCAGCGCCATGCCCGCACGCTCGGGGAGTTTGGGGCATGGAGCACTATCTTGGAAATAAATAAACCCAAACTAATTGAATTAATAAGCCAAAATCCCGGGTTTTAAGGGCTGAGGAGAGAAGAGGGGTTCCCCAGGCCGGGCCGGGCGCTGTCCGCGGTGCTGAGCAGATCGAGAGGAACCTCCTCACTCTCCGCAAGTCCCTGACAGCAGGGAGCAGCCACGAGGGACAGGGACAGGTGAAAACTGGCCTCAATGTGGGTCAGAACAGGTTTAGATGGGGTATTAGGGGGAATTTCCTCACCAGAAAGTGTTGGAGTCACCATCTCTGGGAGTGTTAAAAGATGTGGCACTTGGGGACGTGGTTTGGGCTTGGCAGTGCTGGGTTGTTCCAGATGGATTTTCCAACCTTGAAAACTCTGTGATTCTACATTCTAAGCACAGTCCTGGGCTTTCTGCTGCCCTCAGTACATGCACTTTACACTTTTTACTCTTTTTTTCCCCATTTTTCCACAATGGAACAGGCTCTTCCCCAGTATAACTCATTTCCTGTTCAGTGCTGCTTCCAGTGCCTCTCCTCAAATGGCAGCGGAGAGGAATCCAGTTCCCCAGGCAGTGAATTAGGAGGTGGTAGCTGCTCATTTTTCATCTCTGTGATAAGAAAAAAAAAAAAAAAAATCTAATGCAATCATCAAAAAATAAAGCTGCGTTTTTCATGTCTTCACCATTAGGAATGTCTCTTGCTACTGCTCTCTTTTCCCTCCTACTCCCAAATTATTGAGGTCTCAGCAGTGTTTAAAATCTCGTGGAAATTTACTTTTGGATGCCAGCAAAGGGGTGGGAGTTTGAGTAATCTCTAGGGCAATAACATTCCAGAAGTGTTGTGTTCCCTTAATAAAAACACTTTTGATTCAGAAACATAAATGTTATTTTTCCAAAGGCACCCTTCTGAACGGGGCTATTCTTTCTTATCCTCTCACTTAAGGCATTACAACTCTTGGGAGATGTTCTGCTGCTTCAGTAGCCATAACCTGACATTTATTGCATGTGTGGCCACAGCAGCCCCCTCTGATAATTTTGTTTAGGGCTGTGAAATTTGCCTTCAGCCCCGAAATTGAATCCATTCTCTGCTCTGAGCAGCATGATGGGTTCCTGCATGTCTCTCTTTCCCAAGGATGTTTGCGGTTATTGATGCTGAGTGTGGCTATTTATCACAGACAATACAGAACAAAGAAGAATTTATTAATAAGTCTCCTGGTCCCATATGCTTCCCCGAGGAACCTGAAGCGTGCTATTTTCTCCTTGCCCCATTTATATCGACATGGTTTTGCTGCTGTCCACTCAGATTAAATGCTGGCTGAGGAGAAGGAGTTGCTCTGTAGCATACGGCCGGGTTCCAGCGAGCGCTCGGGGAAGGTTCCCTGGGCTATTGGATGGCAAAAAACACGGAAATAGTGTGGAATTCCATGAGAATGACACCAAGATGTGACCCAGGGCTGGGGGTCAGCATGCTGCTGGACCCAAACAGCTGCAGGGCTGTCGAGGGTTGCT
>PYHW01010378.1:592261-617712 GCA_013186435.1 Turdus rufiventris | reverse complement strand
GAGGAGGAGAGGAGGATGAGGAGGATGAGGAGGAGAGGAGGAGGATGAGGAGGAAGAGGAGGAAGATGAGGAGGAGATGAGGAGCCCCTTGGTGCAGAGCCGGAGCTGCTGGCTCAGCTGGCATTGCTGGCATTACAAATGCCCGTGACTCTTCCAGGTGGGAGCCTTTGGCTGAGCTCGCAGCTCTGCTGCCTTTGGAAGGGCTGGGAGCAGCGACGGCCCCGCAGCTCCCCCGGGATCCCCACGGCAGGCAAACACGTAAATAAATCTGTCAGATTTGTGCAGGTCCTATGAAATTTGCATTGGGCTCAGGTTACAGCTCCTCTTTAACATCTCCGCTAGGGAGGGATGCGAGGAGCTTTAATCTCAGTGCCCGGCCCTGGCCCCCTCTGCTCTCAGCATTCGCTGTGGCACGAGCTGTGCTGAGATAAAAGGCAGCTCTGGTGCGTGGCCAGCCCCTGCTGTGCCCTGTGTCCCTCCCTGCACTGTGTCCCAGGTGATGATCAGTACCATGGGGCAGGCAGGAGTTGCCATCCTGGCTGGGTTTTCTGTGGCTGTTCCTTGACCCCAGGCGGGCTCCGTGGCATCCTGGAGCAGCAGCCCCAGCAGAAAAGTGCCGCTGTGGCAGCGCTGGAAAATTACAGGCTTTGCTCTTTGGGGCTTCCCCCTCCGTGCCTTCCCCCCGGGAGGCGTTTGTCACTTTAAACGTGGCCAGAAATAGCACCAAACAGTTATTGGATTTGTCCGGGATGCCTTGGGATGCACATGCTCCGAGTATGGGTAATTCATAAACGCTGGCACCTATTGATTCTCCAGCAGTACCAGGGGAAAGTTATCTCATTAGTCTTATGAACTATAAAACGTGCTCCCTCCTGAAGCCCTGACCCCGTTGTTTTGATAAATCTATATTGGATGGAGCAGGAGCTGGTAACCTGCATCGACTGTAATCTTTCTCTTGGAATTGGGAGGCCCTTGGGAACGATGCAGGGGTTTCAGGGGCAGCTCTGGCAGAGAGCTGGGAGATGTGTGTGTGCACTCAGTGAGACTGTGCAGGAGAGCCCCCCTCTCACCCTTCTGCTCTGCCCCAGGTGAGGGGCTTGGTCCTGGAAATTTAGGTAGAATTTAGCTCGTGGTGGGCTCTTGGCTGTGTTTGATCCGAGGGCTTTGGTGAGGTGTCTCCAAAGGCAGCAGCTCAAATCTCGCTGGAAGAGTTATTAGAGGCACATCGCTCCAGCCTGGCCATGGATGTGCTTAATCCTCTGCTTCCTGCAAAGCCTTTGCACCTCCTGGCAGGCAGAAAGATCTGATTTTACTTGGCGACCTTCGACGTTAATCCGCCTGGCAAACTCAGCAATAAGTCACTTGGGTGAGGTCTGTCGGAGCCGCTTACATCAGTCACAGCCCCGCATCTCCCCTGAACCAGCAGAACGTTCCTCGACAGAGCCCCTTGTCCCCTCCCAAAAAAAACCCCAAAGGAAGCTGTGCTGTCAGCTTGGGTGGATCTCGCACGTGGTGGAACGTTGTCACCGCGGTGTCACCACACCGTGCAAGGGGAAGACGCCTCCTGTCACTCCACGATGGAGATGTGGATCCTACACCTGCAGGATTTCTGTCCCTGGGGAGGCTGTGACGGCTGGAGCCCCATCCCAGAGCCTGGATCTGGGGCACAAGGCTTTGTTTGCAGCGCAGGGCTGTGGATCCCCAGGCAGTGTGAGGGTGTGGGCTGGGGCTGCCAGCACTTCACAAAATACAGCCCCGTTACCATGGAAACCGGCTCCCCCCATCTCAAATTCCAGTGCAGCCAATGTTCTCCGCTTACTGGTTTGATGGGAGATGAAAAATTAATGTTGGATTTGCATGTTATTGCAGTGCTGTGGGACCAGTCCCTGCCCTTCGTGGGGGTCGCGCAGATCCCGGGGCGCAGGAGCACAGGGCACACCTCTGCTCCCAGCTGCACACTCCACAGCATGGAGGTTTTGGCTGAGGCTTTGTCTGGTGAACCCAGAGCCCTCCAAGCAGGGATGGAGTCACTGAAGATGGGGGGATGGAGCTGCCAGCCCATGCTCCCGCTGATCCGGGGGAATCAGCATGGGGTGCCAGCCTGGAGGGTGCCTGTGCCTCTGTTAGCCACAGTTGACTGGCAATATGAATAATTATTTGCCGTTTCTTTGCTGTTTGGAGTCTCTCACTGTCTTGTATCAAGCAGTTGGAGTCAAACACGCACATCTGGCTGAGCCACAGTTGGAATGGGTGATGCCAGCACAGCTCGGTGCTGCTGCTGCCTTGGCTGGTGCCAGGGACACTCCTCGGATCCCTGGGGGAGCATCCCTGCTCTCTGCTTCTGTCACCCACAGTATTTGCAGGGAATTGGGGTCCTGCCCGGGTGTGGGAGCCAGAGTGCTCTGGGAGCATCTTGTCCTCTCTCACTCATGCTTATTCTGCGCTCCTGAGTTTAACCCCAGAGCTTTCTTCTTGCCTAAATTGAGAATATCCGGGTGCTTCCAAAAGGTGCTGGAAGTGGAAACAGTTGTTTGGCCTCATCAGCTAGATCCTGGCTTAGCAGGCGCTGTGCAGGACTTGAGGGAGCCATTTGCAGATGTTGCTGATTTACAGGCTGGGTTTAAAGGTTTTCACTCTGAGCATTCAGCTGCACTAAATTACCTTCTGCAGTCGTGGGGTTTGGTAGGGGGTGGTTTGGCTGGCAGCACGGTGAGCAGATGGAGCATCCCATCCCAGCTGAGACTGGCGCTGGAATAAACCCCAAAGCCCCGCAGAGCTGGGGGTGAAGGCCTGGCTTGGCACGGAGGGGCAGGGCAAAGCGCTTTCCAGGTGGGCCAGAGCCTCGGCTTATCCTGCCCTCCATGTAGCCACTACACAGGCCTTTCTATTCGTGTTAATTACTGTTATAATTCATGATGAATTACAGGGGTCAGGAGCCAACCAAAGCCTCCTTTCCCCTGTGCCAGGCTCCAAAATCCTGCTGGCCTGAGGGGGCTGCTCCAGCAGGGCCGTGCTGCCCTGGCTGCTCTCCTGCCACCCTCCTCCCGGAACTCAAACATCAGCTCAAGCCCTTATTTGTTTTCACATGATTCTAAGTAAGTTAAGCTAATTATTAACTCAGCGGGACGGATTCACTTTTAATTGCGGCGTTGCCATGGAGCGCGTGGCACCGCGGCGGAGCAGCGTGTGCCGGAGCTTCGTGCCACACGCTCTGCTCACCCTCTGAATCCGAGCCCTGGGATCCCCGTGGCTGTAAAGACACCCCAAACCCACCTTCACACCTGGCCAGGTGTGTGTGCGTGGCCAGGGTGAGTGATGGAGGGAGCGGTGCCTACAAACGCTGTTGTTGCGCACACGAGGTTTCTGTGGCTCACCCAACTTCACCAGCCTGCCTGGAACTTCAGCCAGAGCTGCACCCCGATGAGGTGCAGGTGCAGGAAGGTCCCACTTTCCCTGCCACAGCTCCGGAATGCAGGGGCTCTGCTGAACGGGTGCTCAGCCTGGGGCCAGGGGAGGCTCGCTCACTCTTCTCCTCCCTTTGTGTCTCCAGAAAATAGGTTTTTTATTACTTCTTATGGAGGTTTGTACATATCGGACGTGCAGAAGGAAGATGCCTTGTCCACCTACAGGTGTATCACCAAGCACAAGTACAGCGGGGAGACGCGGCAGAGCAACGGCGCCCGCCTCTCCGTCTCAGGTGAGCCCGGGGGCTGCGGGCCTGGGCGAGGGGCTGCTCCCGTGCCCG
This sequence comes from Turdus rufiventris, assembly GCA_013186435.1. Taxonomy (NCBI): domain Eukaryota; kingdom Metazoa; phylum Chordata; class Aves; order Passeriformes; family Turdidae; genus Turdus; species Turdus rufiventris. The sequence goes on along the minus strand of PYHW01010378.1, from coordinate 613,967 downwards.
GGAGGGGTCCCGGTCCTGGGGCTGCGGGTGTAGGCGAGGGGCTGCTCCCGTGCCCGGGAGGGGTCCCGGTCCTGCCCGATGTCCCCTCCCCGGCTCGCTGCCATCCCGCACAGGGAGGATGCCATCGCCACCTCGTGTCCCCGCAGCCCGGGGACATGGCAGTGCGGGGCTGGAGGTGCCGTGGGGGCTGCGCAGGGGGTTGGCAGTGCCAGGGCTGTGCCCCCCAGCCCGCAGCCCCCCCCGGGCCGGGCGCGGCGGTGCCAGTGCCGCGCGTCACCCCGAGCGGCAGGCGACGGGGCGCACGGCGATGCGATGTGACAGCCCGCGATGTGAGCAGCCTGACGCGATGTGACGAACATGCAAGCGATACTGCGGCGGAGGCAGTGCAGTCCGGAGTGCCGGGTGTCTCGGGGCGCTCCCGGCTCCGCTCACTGCCCAAATTACTCCGCTCGGGAGGGAAGGGAGGGAGTTCGCCCGACTCGCAGCGCGCCGCCGCTCCCTGCCATATGCTGCTCCCATCCTCGGGTGCTCCCGCACCGGCTCCTCGAATTAAACCCCCGGAGGGCAGGGAAGAGATGCAGGGTTTGCCTAATGTCGCTTCTCGGGGTCCCGGTCCCAGCCGTGCCCGTCCTGCCGCGCGTCCCAGCGCTGCGTGGGCATCGCTGGGTGGATCATCCCCAATCCACGAGCTTCGATCTGGCCCGGTCCCCTCCTGGTCGCTGTCATTATTTACACGTCACGGCGTTTTACTTCTGCTTGGGAGTAATGAAAGAGGTTTCTTTCCCCTGGAATTTAATTTCACGCCTGAGACTTAGTGATTAATTTTCTCCTTTCCCAGCTGCCTGATGGGCCCTTTTGCTTGTAAATTTTGAAATGTGCCACAAAATTTGTGTATTTTGCACCAATTAGGTGTCACCTTGAGTAATTCCTCCGGTGCTGAGTTTATTCCTCCCATCAGCTATTTAGGATGTGTTTTTCCTCCCACCTCCCCATGTGCCCGTTGTCCTGGCTGTGCTGGCCGGGTGGGACAGGGCACCCCACGCCCAGCAAGGATAAAGGGGTGCATCCTGCATTCCTGTATGGCAGAGCCACCAGCTCAGGGGATGGGCAGAGCCAGTCTCTCATGGATGGTGAGCGCAGTGTCACCATGCCAGGGGGTGTCCCGGTGTCCTTGAGGCCCCTCACCTCCTCCCCTTCCCCGGGTCAGCCCAATTCCTCTCCCAACCCAGATCCGGCAGAGTCCATCCCCACCATGTTAGACAGCTTCCAGTCCCGGGAGGTGAAGGCGGGCCGGCTGGTGGAGCTGCCCTGCATCGCCTCGGGCTACCCCAACCCGGCCGTGCGGTGGATCAAGGACGGGCGGCCGCTCCCCGCCGACAGCCGCTGGACCAAGCGCATCACCGGGCTGACCATCAGCGACCTGCGCGTGGAGGACAGCGGCACCTACATCTGCGAGGTGACCAACACCTTCGGCTCCGCAGAGGTCACGGGGACCCTCACAGTCATCGGTGAGAGCCAGCGGGGAGGAGCGGTGGGGGTTTGGTCCTGCTGCGTTCTGACACGTAAAGCCTTTATCAATATGCAGCTTCAGGGGGTTATACAGCTGTATAAACAACAGCCTTGTGTTTTGGCACAGGGTTTGGCTCGCTGGAAGCCACTGTCTTGCACGTGTCCGACGTGTTGGGTGCTTCTGTGCTTTGCTTTGTTGATTTACATAAAATTTATGTCGATTTACATAAAATAAGCTCTAGCCAAACAGTAAATACCATCTGGGCAGGCCAAGTATTTATCACGTGCTGTTTTCCCGGGGGTTCCTCCTGTCACCGGGATCCTGGCAGTACCAGAGCCACTGTGCCTGCCTTACCTGGAGCACGGTGCCAGCCGGGCACCCTCAGCCTGCTGGGAGCCAGCCTGGTGTGTCCCCAGCTCAGCACTGTCCCTGTCGCATGGAGCACATCTTCTTCCAGCCATCCTGCCGCCGGGGGCCTGGGGCTGTTGCTAAAAGCAGGGGCTGTCAGCAGCGAGGACGGTGGCAGGGCCACCTGCCTCGTTGTGCAGTGACATTTAACGCACAGCCAGGCTGGCGCTCCCAGGGCAGGAGGAGCCGAGAGAGCGCAGCGGGGATGAGCTGCCTCCCGCCGCACTGCCAACGCCTCTCCCCTCTCTCACAGACCCTCTGCGTGTGACCCTCACACCAAAGAAGCTCAAAACAGGCATCGGCAGCACCGTCATCCTCTCTTGTGCCCTCAGCGGCTCCCCCGAGTACGTCATCCGCTGGTACCGCAACACGGACCTGGTGGCGGTGGATGATTACATCTCCATCCGCGGCATCAGCAACGAGACCCTGCTCATCACGGCTGCCCAGAAGAGCCACTCTGGGGCCTACCAGTGCTTCGCCACCCGCAAGTCCCAGACGGCACAGGACTTCTCCATCATCACACTGGAGGGTGAGCTGGCTTCCCGGCCTGGGGGCTTCTTCCTCTGCCCCTCTCTGAAGGGATGCTTCATGCATGGCTGTGGGGCAGGGAGACCCACTGGGATGAGGGTCCTGAGGCTGCTGCCAGCCTGTTCCTGGGCTCTGTGTTCTGTCTGCATGGCCAGAATGGGGAAAGCCAAAATAAATGTTGATTTGCCACCCCCAGCTCCTGTCCACCCCATTCACCAGCCCTCCCTGATCCACCGAGTGTTGGACAAGGGATGGGCTCTGCTGAGGGAGGTGTCCCCTCAAGCTGGCATCTGTATCAGCCACTGTGTCTGCCACGGGGACGCCAGCACAGCCATGTGTGTGTCACCAGCCGGGCTCTTGGCCTGGCCAAGCCTGGGGTGGGAGCTCAGTGCCATCCTGCTGGCGCGTGACTGCTGCTGCCTGTGGCTGCCGCTCCCTGACCCCTATCCCGCTGGGTGCCCCCCAGATGGGACCCCCCGCATCGTCTCCTCCTTCAGCGAGAAGGTGGTCAACCCCGGGGAGCAGTTCTCCCTGATGTGTGCCGCCAAGGGGGCCCCGCCACCCACCGTCACCTGGGCGCTGGACGACGAGCCCATCCCGCGGGACAGCGGCCACCGCTCCAACCAGTACACCATGTCTGACGGCACCACCGTGAGCCACATGAACGTGACCGGCCCGCAAATCAAGGACGGCGGCGTGTACCGGTGCACCGCGCGGAACTCGGTGGGCAGCGCCGAATACCAAGCGCGAATAAACGTAAGAGGTGCCTGTCTACTTTTAAATATCAGAATAGGACTTTTGCTGGGCTTTTTGGTTTTGGTTCTGTTCCCTCTTCTTCCCGGCCCTGTGGGTCTCCCTGGCTACCCCAAGCCTCACTCCCTGAGCCCTGCCCCACTCCTCGCACACCTGCAGGGTTGAGCTTCTCTGGTGCTTAAAGCAGGGAGTTTAACAAAGTGGAAAGTGATTCCAGAGGCTTGGAGAAATGGAGCTTGGCTTTGCAGGAGTCAAAGGGCAGCACTGACCACACTGGGGGCCACTCTCACCCTGCCAAACCCTGCCTTGGGGTCAGCACAGGGTGGGCAGGCACCCCCTGGGGCACCCCACGCATGGAGAAGGAGGGGGCAGGCCCAGAAGTGCCTCAGGTCCCCCTTGCTGTACCAGCTGCCCCCGTTCCCTACAGGAGCCCCACTCCTTGGCAGCCACCGTGCCCGGCGGCACCAGGATCTCCATGACAAACGATGATGAGGCAGCACGTGAAATTGTGGAAAATGAGCTTTGATTTGTCATGTCTGTATTTTCTTTGTCTGCTAAAAGCCATGGCCGCGTTAATCACCGTGTTATTACGGCTGCAGCGCGTTGCTCGGTGTGTTCCGGGGAGCGCTCTCAGGCACGGGGTATGGTGTAAGCCCCTGCCATTAATAATCCCCAATTAAAGCTCCCAGGCTTACAGGTGGGAGCGAGACAAGATAAGGGAGCGTTTATTTGTCTGCTGAGAATGAGGGTTGAAGGGCTGTGTTTGTCTGTGTCTCAGGTTTGAAATGGATCTAGTGGCTTTTTGGCTGGGATCCCAGGAGAGTCGGAATTTTGCTGCCGTTTACTGCTGAATTTGGAGGAAGTTCATCCCTCAGCCAGGAGAAGCCAGAGCAGCGTTTTCAATAAGGATGTTCCCTTGTCTCCCTTTTCCCCCTCTCTCAGCTCTTGATGGGCTGTCACTAGATAAGATTCGGGTTTCTTTTTCAGTGGCACAGAGCATGTCCCTCAGACAGGCCCATGACATGGTTACAGAGCGAGATGCTAATTCCTTTCTTCCTGCTCCTTCTCTTAACGTGTCCTAGAATGAGAAACACCGTCCATCAGCTGATCCTGAGTGCCTGTTAAGCTGTTACCCTGCTACACCCTCAGGATGAGGAGTCAAGACAGGGTTAATCTTTAGATTACTTCGCTATTTTATGCAGCGGCTGGGAGAACAATGTAATTATTGATGCATGAAACCTCTCGTTTAAAGGCTCACCTGCAGCGTTCTCCCAGTCCTCAGGCAGCTCCAAAGCCAGACAGAAAGTGGTGGCTGTCTGGCTTTTCAGTGACACACAGGTTGGCAGTGGGGGGCGCAGAAAGCTGGGGTTTGAGGAGGTGAAGTGTTTTTGCCAGTAAAAGTCAGGTTCCCATAGCAGCTCTTGCCAAGGATGTTTGGCAGCTTCCTCCTGGGAGAGGCAGAGAGCGGCTGTGATGCTGGGGGAGCTCTCCCCATCTCTCCCATGGCTCTGGTGCTGCCAGAGGAGCCAGGTGGAGGCACCCAGGGCAGCCACAGTGCCCAGAGCAGAAACACAAACACATCCAACCTCTTGCAATGGGCAGCAGTGGTGTGTGTGGGCTCAGCCCTGCCAGCACAGGGCTGGGATTTGCAGTTTGAAGCGTGGCTGTGCCCCAGGAGCACAGCCCTGTTGGCAGGTGAGGGACAGCAGCTGAGAGTGGCTGTCCCCACACGAGCTGAGAGGAGCCCGTGCCGCCTCCTCACCCAAACCAGGCTGGCTCCCGGCTGTCCTGGTCACCTCCTCTGCCTGTGACGCTCACTCTGGAATAGCAGCAGATCTGCACGCAAGCAAACAGCCCTTCGGAATTAACCTAGCCTGCCTCTTCCTTCCTCCCCAATATGTAGGGCCCCCGAGCATCCGCGCCATGAAGAACATTACAGCGGTCGCAGGTAGGGACACTTTCATCAACTGCAGGGTCATCGGGTACCCCTATTACTCCATCAAGTGGTACAAGGACTCTCTGCTGCTGCCCGATAACCACCGCCAAGTGGTCTTTGAGAACGGCACCCTGAAGCTGATGGACGTCCAGAAGGGCATGGATGAAGGAGAGTACCTGTGCAGCGTGCTGATCCAGCCCCAGCTCTCCATCAGCCAGAGCGTCCATGTCACCGTCAAAGGTGAGAGGGCGGGGACGCTTGCCCTGGAAGAGGCAGGGAGAGCTCATCCAGGTTGTTTTTGGGATTTCCCTGCAGTGGGAGGAAGGCAGAGGAGCGCCACATGGGGAGCTGCATGGCCAGGTGGTGGCTGTGCTCTGTAGTCACCAGGCATGGGAGCTCAGCCCTTGGGAGCTGGCTTGGCTACCTGGTCCTGCCTGCGCCAGCAGCTGCCCCGAGCCATGCTGTATCCATTTCCCCTTACAAGTGATGGAGCAAGGATTTATGGTGTAAACATAACGTATTAAAACATCTAACCTTTGCTTGGATCACCTTCACCGATGTTTTTCTGTGTGTGCTAGCTTTTAAAAAAATAATATTCTCGGTCTTCTGAGCGCACAGAACATCTTAAAAGCTTCTCCAGGCCATCAATTATTCAACCCCATTGAGGGAGCTATCAGTCCTAATGAATTGAGCCGGATGCATTCCCTCCCAGTGCCTGGCTGAGATTGTGCTGGGAGCTCCCGGATCTCCCGTCCTCAGGAGTTGTCGGGTCGCCTCCGCCCGTCGCCAGCTCGGTGTTTGCAGTAAATCATTCAGACAAACACGGCGGCGCTGGGGACGGAGCCGGCCAATTGTCATCCTGCCTCTCACCCAGCGGGGGATTCGTGCACTGGATTTACTCTGATCCCCCTCCCTCCCTTCCCAGCCACCATTTTCTTATTAGGAATCAGGTTAGAGAGAGCGCATCAAGCTGATTAGATACGCTACCACTTGATTAGCTCCTGCTCTTCTCCAAGGCTTCCAAAGGGGAGAGGAGGCTGTGGATAACCTGTCCAAGGGCAGTGTGGGGAGGTCTTCCTGCCCCTGGGGTCTGCAGGGCTTGGCCAGCCCTGCTTTCCTCACCTCACATAAATCCCTATCTCCGTGTGGAGCTCCAGGGCTTGGAAAGAGGCCAGAGATGTTGGACTTGTCTTGGGACACTGGGACAGGCAGGGCTGATGTGGGGAGATCGTCTCAGGGTGTTTGTGAGCAGGTAAATAATGGGATTTGCTGGGAGGCGCCCTCAGAGGGTGCAGGATGCTGAAGTTCAGGTGAGGATTTGTGTATCCTGGGAAGCAACAGCTGCTGAACCCTTCCCAGTGTGGATTTACTGCCTTGATTAGTGGCTGGTGATGGGCTGAGGAAGGTGAGCAGGCTGCAGCGTGGTGCAGCACAGGCCAGATGTCTTCATTCCACTGCTGAAGATTTACGCCCAGCCCCACTGCCTGAATTCCTCATTTCCTCTGGCCCTTGGATAAAAGGTCTGTGGAGAAGAATAGCAAAGGCCCTAGAAGAGAGTCAGAGAGTGAATAAACATAACTGTGTAGCACAGGGAGCGCAGGGTGGCGTGGAGCACCATAAAGCTTTTACAGCCCCAAGTGCCTGGTGGCCACATGAAATGGCACCTGTGAGTTATGCAGGTCCTTCTGATCTCGCAGCAGTAAAAGCTTTACAGTTGGCTCTGGCACTGCTCAACCCCCCAGGAACAGGGATGTGCAGGCAGCCCCAGCCCTGTCATGAGGCTCCATCCCCATCTCTTGCTGAGGGAAACTCCTGCCCGGGTGTAGCTGCTGCTGCTTGGCCAGGGAACCCCAGGGTCCCAGTTTCAAACCTCCCAGCTCCGTGCTGACTGCGGCTGCTGCTGCTGGGGGCTCTTCCCTGCACTTCCCCAGCAGCACAATCCAAAATCCAACCTCCTCCAAGGTGCCCTGACGGTTCCCTATTCCTGCAGACATCTTTGAAGGTTTTAATTAATCCCATGTGGGTTGGTGCCATCCTGGGGCTCCCACACAGCTCTGCTTGGCTGCAGCGTTTTGGGCAGTGCCAGGGATGATGCTTCACCCCACGGGAAGGCAGAGGCTGCTCACAGGGTCACCTCTGGATTGGAGCTGCTGGATGGACTCTGCAGTGGCACAAGGGTGCCAAGCGAGAGCCTGGAAGCTCTGGAGAAAGGAGAATCACAGAGGGAAGTGATATGGGAAGGAAAGGGGAGTTGTGAGCTCTGTTTGTGGGAAGCTGGAGCAGGGAGAGCTCGTGTGCCGGCCGGAGGGGCGTGTTTGGAGAGGCGCGGATCCACAAGCCCATCCCCGCTCTGCAATAGACTGCAGTGCATTCCCAATTAATTATTCATTAATTATGGAAAACAGGCAGCGCTGGCTCCATGGCTCTGGCAGCTCGAGCCACGTTGCCGGCAGAGGGACAGGCCAACCCTGCCTGTACCTGCCTGCCCCATGGCAGTGGCTCCCACCTGGGGGACAGTGACAGCCTCTGCTTCCTGCTCTGGACCAGGCAGCAGCTCCAAGACCTGAGTGACGGGATGGGCACAGGGTGGAGGTGGGAGCCCAGGGGAGTGCGTGGGGGCTCAGGGAACTGTCCCCATGCCTGCATGAGAGGGCAGCTCCCTACTGCCGAAGGGACAATTGGCAGGCCGCTAATTTAATTATGGAGACTGCAGAACGCGGATCTCATCTACCAGGTGCTGAGCCTTGTTAAGCTAATTGTCTCCCTCTCTCCGCTTTCTTCCCCCTCCCACATTGCCAGAGATGCTGCAGTTGCCTAATTAAGTTATCAGAAAGATAATGGCTGGTTCTGAATCCAGCGCCTTTAAGAAAAGCATCCGTCTAATAATGGCTTTTCTGGGAGTGGATAAATGCTGAGGTGGAATTTCGGGTGGCACGTGCTGGGGGTGGCCGGGGCTTTCCCCGGTACAGGGTCAGCGTTTCTCCATCCCGCTCTCAGCAGGGTGGCCTGGACAGATGGGAGAAGTCTTCCTGCAGTTCTCTGCTTGATGGCACCTCCTGCTGTCCCCTGGCCTTGTTCCTGGTGGAATCAAAACCTATCTTAGTTTCTGGGGTGCTTCTCCTCCTGGGATCTTCCCCAAGCCACCCTGAAGGAAGACTTTCCTGGGATGGGCTCTCCAGCATTCTGTGCCTCTCCCCTCGACAGTCCCTCCGCTGATCCAGCCCTTCGAGTTCCCTCCAGCCTCCATCGGACAGCTCCTCTACATCCCCTGCGTGGTCTCCTCCGGAGACATGCCCATCCACATCACCTGGAGGAAGGACGGGCACGTCATCCTCTCTGGATCTGGGGTCACCATCGAGAGCAAGGAGTTCATGAGCTCCCTGCAGATCTCCAGCGTCTCCCTCAAGCACAACGGGAATTACACCTGCATCGCCAGCAACGACGCTGCCACCGTCAGCCGGGAGCGGCAGCTCATCGTGCGGGGTGAGCCTGGGCTGACCTGGCCACCTGCACCCCCCCGGTCCTGTGGGAGAGGGAGGGAGGGAATGTGGGAGTGTGAGGAGCCAGGCTGAGCCACGGCGACCCCGTGCCCACGGGGAGTGGGGAGTTGTAGGGCTCTGATGGGGATTTTCCTGCAGTGACCATCCTTTCTCCCAAACTTCTCAGTGCCTCCTCGTTTTGTGGTCCAACCCAACAACCAAGATGGCATTTATGGAAAAGCCGGGGTGCTGAACTGCTCTGTTGATGGGTACCCCCCTCCAAAAGTCATGTGGAAGCACGCTAAAGGTAGGGATGGGTCAGGTGTGTGGGGATGTCAGTGCAGACTGGGGAGAGTCCCTGGGCATCTGAGCCCACGAGAGCTGCTCTGCCTCAGCTGAACTCTGTGTCTCCGTGTCCCCTCCTAGGAAGCGGCAACCCCCAGCAGTACCACCCCATCCCCCTGACTGGCCGCATCCAGATCCTGCCCAACAGCTCCCTGCTCATCCGCCACGTGCTGGAGGAGGACATCGGCTACTACCTCTGCCAGGCCAGCAACGGCGTGGGCACAGACATCAGCAAGTCCATGTTCCTCACCGTCAAGAGTAAGCACCCAGGGCTGTGCCACGGGGCATCATCACGGGGACAGGGACCTGCTCACAGCAGTGACCCTTGGAATGGAGCTGGGCACGGTGAGGGTGGCTGTGGGACATGGGGCCACCAGCAGAGCCTGGCCTGCTGCAGCCTCCTTCTCTGCTCCAGCCGCGCTCCAGCCTCAGCTCCGCTCATCCCACGATCAATGCAGGGCACGGGAGGGCATTGATTCCTCCCCTCCAGGGACCCGCTTCCCTTTTGCTATTAAACACACTTTGTCTTTAATAAAACCAGGCAATCAATCTACATCATCCAGGAGGAAAGGAAATAGCTGGGCTGCTTTGACAGGGATGGGCTGGGAAGTGTTGTTAGACACCATGTTTGAACGGTGTGTGTTATTGGATTGCTCTCCTGTTGCTATCAGCAGAATGTATAATTGCCAGCTCCGTGTTAGTTACTGGCTCGTTGCTGCAGGGTGCATTCAAACCTCCAAAAGGAGGTGGCAGAGGGGGTCCAGAGCCATCACCCTCACTCCTGGTGTCTCCAGGAGGGGCTGGGGTCAGAATTGGGCTCAGAAGGACCAAACTTTGCCTTGACCATGCTGGAAATGAGGCAGCGAGCATGCTGTGCCAGCAGGGATGGAGGCTGTGGTGAAGCTGTGGGAGCCACCACCCCTGGGTGTGCGCCCAGGATGCTGTGGGCAGAGGGGACCTGCAGCCTTCTCTGGTCACCACCGTGCTCTGGCCTCCCCTCCCCAGCAGCTGCTTTCTTCTCTGACACCAGCAGCTGTTTCTCTTGGGGGCTTCTCCCCTCCCCACCCAGCCTCTGCCTTGCCAGGTTCCTGTTCCCCTCCCTGTCAGCTGTTTAATTTATCCCTCCAATGATGAATCAAACCCAGCGACTTCAAACAAGGCACTTCAATGAGGTGCAGGTACAAAGTCGAGGCGATTAATCCCAAGTGAGCATGAGAAGTCTGGGAGCCCGAACTGGTGCCGTGTCCCTGCTATCTCCTGTAATTGCATCCCAGGACAGGTTGCTTGCTGACTTGAATAGCACATAACCTTATTATGCGAGTGCTTTTGCATCTCCCGGAGCCCTCGCTGCCTTTGAAAAGGTTTGGATGAATAGGTAGACGAAGCGCCACAGCCAATTAAGCATTAGATGGGCTCTTTGTTTTGTTTCATTTTGGGGTTTTTGTTTGTTTAGTGAAATGTCAGCCCAATTAAAGGGAGATCAGCACTGGCTTTCCCTGAAAGTCAGGCCACTGCAGACTGAGTTAAATGGGAGTTAATCAGAGCCCAAACAAAGCGTGCAGGGCAGAGGGCAGTGCCACAGCCAGCTGGTGTCACACACGCCCTGCCCTGACAGCACAGCAAGGGGTGACAGGGACAGCCAGGTGACACACTGGACAGCGTGTGCCTGAGTTCCATGGACTTGGCAGAGCCAGGAGCAGCTGGATGCTGCTTTAGTCAGGGAAAAGCCACCAGATTTGCTTGGGAATGTCAACCATGGGGTTGAGACTGTCCTGCCCCTGTGTGTCACAGCCCCTGGGCTCCCACAGCGCAGCAGCCTGTCCTTCCCTGCTTTGGGAAGGAACTCCAGCATCCAGCGGGCTGCAGCGTGGAGTGGAAGTGGGGAGTGCTGGAGTATCTGAGCCTGAGCCCGAGGGGACAGCAGGCTGGGCTGGGCGCAGGTGAGGGGCCCAGCAGCGTGTGATAAATGTCATTTAGCACATGGCTGCACACCTGCCCGGGTGTCGGGAGCGTGTGGCATGGGGACAGTCACATCCCCGAGGGTCCTGCCAGAGCAGCAGCACCCTGGGCACTGGGGAGGGGGCTCCCCTGCCTGCTCCTTGCCAGCACCTCCGTGCCAGGGGCAGGTAGAGGTGCAGGGGTCCCTGTCTGTGGTCGTGGCACAGCCCTCTTTGGAAGTTCGCTGCCACATAGCACGAGCATAACTGATTGCTTCCATGCAATTTGAATTAATCTCATGCTTCAGGTGAAACTCAGCTAATCAGTGAAGAAAGGAAGCTGAGACGGGTGCAATCAAATTAGCATCACAGAGCCAGCTCCAAACAAGAAAGAGGGGGGCGAGGGAGGCAGGCACAGCCCTTGTCACCCTTGTCACTGTTCTCATTCAGTTGTCACCAGCGGCTCGTGCCCCAGCCGGCTGTGGGACCGCAGCATGCTGCTGGCTGTCACCTCCCTTTGTTCCCAGCCTTATCTGTGCCCAGCCAGCGGGACCAGCCTGTGGTTGTGGCCTTGTTAACAAGGCCGTGGACACTGGGACAGGCTGGGTGGGTGGGCTGGGCACAGGGGACGTTGGAGGTGAGCTCTCCTCGAAGGAAGCCTGTCTGCCCACAGTGCTGCTTGAGCTGTGGCTGATGTCACATTATTGATGTTTCTGCACCCAGGAAGGGATCATGGACTGGTCAGGAGCAGCCCCCAGCCACCCTTGGAGGTCCCTGCAGCCAGCCCCAAGCAGTGTGGTCCCTCTGCAAGCTGCAGAGCTGCTCCAGAGCAGGTGTTGGGCACCAATGCCGCAGTCTGTGCCATCCTCACAGCTGCTGGAGGTTTTCTTGGGGCTTGTTGTGCTCTTTTCCTGCTCTGGACTACGTGCAGCTCCCTTGGGACCCTGGCAATTGAGAGAAGTTGATATGTTTACATCCAAGGAGCTGCTTTTAATCAAACATCAATAAGTGTATTTCAGTGAAGCAGAGCCTGAAACAGAGCTCCTCTCCTGGGGCCTCTGCTCTCAGGGAAGGGGCTGGTGTAGCCAAGGCTGCTGCAGGGGCTGTGCTGCCCCTTCGGCCCCAGAGCCACTCACCCTGTGCTGCTGGACTCTCCTCCGGCCTGGGCTGAATTGAGGGCTGCTTTGGGACACCTGCAGCAGCCCCCAGCTGTCCCCGTGCGCTGGTGGGACATGGGATGCTGGGGCTGGGACAGTCCTGGTGTGTCCCTGACCCTGAGGCAGGCAGGGGTGTCACAGCACAGGCAGGCAGCTGGGGATGGAACAGAGAGTTTGGAGAAATCCTGGGCTGCTTCTTGTCACCCTTGGTGCCCCAGGCTGCACTGCCACAACATCCCTGCTCTTTGCCATCGCCTGCCAGCTCAGGGGTGCCGTGCTCCCCTTGGGGCAGGATTGGCACCAGGCTGGGCACTGCACTGTCCTGCACCCCACAACTCTGGCAGCTCAGGAGGGAAGGTTTCCTTCTCTGTTAATTGAATTACATTGCCACAGAAAGCCGAGGAGTCGTAGCTCATTAGAGCCTCTTGTGTCCCATTAGAACAGTGTGTGTTGCCTTTGCGGATTGTCATTATCATACATTACTGCAGGACTCAGCACTGCTGTTTGTTTATGCATTACATTTTTTTCTGCTTACCCAGCCTGCCCTCGGTCCCCCAGCCCGTTCTTCCTGTGTGGTGCCTGCCACAGCCAGCCTGCTGCATGGCACTGGGGTGGCACAAAGGCCTTGGCACTTAGAGCAGAGAGCAGCCAGGCCAGGGATCAGTACAGCATCCCCATGGATCAGCCATCCCCATCTGTGCTGCACCCGCTGCTCGAGCACCTCTGGGTTCTGCACCCCAGCCAGGTGGTGACAGCAGCACAGGGTGTCCCCACTGGCCCTATTTGCATATTGGGGTGGCTATGAAACAAAAAAAAAAAATCCTCTCTGGCATCTGCAATTCAAAGGCAGCCTTGCTGATGGGAAATCACACTCTGTATTCTGCCCAGGTTTATACGAGTGAATTATGCAAATCCGTGATGGAAAACATTCTTCCTCTCATCCTCGGGAGTGTAAAACCTTAGTCAATAATTCATACCCGCACGTCTCAGACTGGAGGCTTTCTCTTCATTATAGTGTGCACTTGGTTATTTGTCTTTCACGTTTTATTGTCTACCCCGGTGTAATGCTATGCATTATAAAATTTATCTGCTTCATTATTTTATGATCCTGAGCTGTATAATGCAGCGAGACGGTTCCGCTTTGGGCTGCGGGGCCTCTCGGTGAGAGCCGCATGCGCCGTGCCCTCGGCGGGTCCGTGGGCTCTGCGGGGCCGGCCGGCCACAGGTGGCACCTGCCCGTGTCCCAGGTGACGCTTTGCCTCCCCGCAGTCCCAGCCATGATCACATCCCACCCCAACACCACCATTGCCATCAAGGGCCAGACCAAGGAGCTGAACTGCACGGCGCGGGGCGAGCGGCCCATCATCATCCGCTGGGAGAAGGGCGACACCGTCATCGACCCCGACCGCAACATGCGCTACGCCATCACCACCAAGGACAACGGCGACGAGGTCATCTCCACCCTCAAGGTGAAGCCTGCAGGTCTGCACCTGCCTGGGGTCTCGCTGGGTGCTGGAGGGAAGAAGGGAAGATGCAGGGAGGGTCCCCAGTGGGTGTCACTGAGCCTGGCAGGCTGGGATCAGAGGGGTGGGTGTTAGGGGTGCCTAATTACAGGAGGGATTGCGGCTCCAGTGAGTGGCACTGTGGTGGGAGAAGGGATGGCAGGGCACAGTGCTGGGCTAGCTCAGTCTGAATTGGCTCCTGTCCCTGGAACTCTGGTAGCTGAAACCTGCCGACCGCGGGGACTCCGTCTTCTTCTCCTGTCACGCCATCAACTCCTACGGCGAGGACAGAGGCTTGATCCAGCTCACTGTCCAAGGTATTTCATCCCCACTGTGTGAGCCCTGCGGTGCAAAGCCTTGCTGAGAGGGTCCCCCTGCTCCTGGGGACCTTCTCTGCCTGCGTCCCTAACCTGCCTGCGTGTCCCCAAGAGCCCCCTGACCCGCCAGAGCTGGAGATCCGTGAGGTGAAAGCCCGGAGTATGAATTTGCGATGGACGCAGCGGTTCGACGGCAACAGCATCATCACCGGCTTCGATATCGAGTACAAGAACAAGTCAGGTAGGTGACAGTGATGTCCCCTCCCCGTGCCACAGTGGGGCTGGGGGCTGGCCTGCACAGGCAGGTGTGGGACTGCCCCACCGGTGCCTCCGAGGGAATATTCTGCATCCCGCTTCCTTTGATGAAGAAAGGAGAGAGCGGCATTAATAAAGTATGGTAATTTCTGTTGGATGGGAGCATTTGAAAGGGAATATTAAAAGAGACAATATTTGCAAAAAGTTGAACCCCAACGCACAACAGCGAGAGAGGGAAGCAGTGCCTCTCCAGGGGTACAAAATCTGGAGGTGCCTGGAGACCTCACCTGCCTGAGCACAGCCCCCTCAGCACTGCAGACCCTGGACAGGATTCAGCTCTGACCCTTCTGCCTGGCTCCGCTGCTCTTCCAGATTCCTGGGATTTTAAGCAGTCTACACGCAACATCTCCCCGACCATCAATCAGGCGAACATCGTGGACCTGCACCCCGCCTCGGTGTACAGCATCCGCATGTACTCCTTCAACAAGATCGGGCGCAGCGAGCCCAGCAAGGAGCTCACCATCAGCACCGAGGAAGCAGGTGCTGCTCTGGGCTCCTGCGGTGGGTGGTGGGGATGGTGGGCAGGGGCTGCAGCCTGGGGGCAAGCTGGCTGAGCTCTCCTAAAGCCAGGGGAATTCCTGGTGAGGAGCTCCTGAACCTTCTCAGTGTGGTGTTTTGTGTTTGTGTCTCGGCAGCTCCCGATGGCCCTCCGATGGACGTCACCTTGCAGCCGATCACATCCCAGAGCATCCAGGTCACCTGGAAGGTGGGTGAGGCTGGGACGGTGTGGGGGCTTTTTCTGGCTGTGGGGGATTGGCTAAATTCTGTCCCAGCTTGTCCTGACACCCAGCATGTCATCGGTGTTACAAGGATCAGGAAGAACTGCCCAGGAAAAAGGAAAACCTGGAGGCTGTGCAAGCAGCTCACCTTATTGCTCAGGGCTCTTATCAATCATGTTTTACAACAAGCTCATTATCTCATCGGGTGTCCGTGGGGGACCATGGGGCAGAGAGGATAAATATGTGAAAACTGAGGTGCTGGGTTGCAAAGTGTTTGAGCAGAGATCAATAAAGCTTAGAATCGGATTTATTTTTCCAAAGCTGCCTAATGAAAAATAAAATTGATTATAAAGTTAGGACTTGGGAATGAACTGCTAAGTCAATAAATTTAGGGTTCCAGCTTCTCCCCCCGCTACCTCCCCTTAAGCACTGAAAAACAGATTAATGAAAAGTAAGATTCACTTGAAAGATAAGTCGCTTCGTTTTAGGAGTATTTCAGCAAGATGGATCGCCCTGGCATTGTAACATAAATTTGCAATCAACCCTATTGATTTCTTAATGCTTCAGAGAAATATTGTTAAGATTGATCTCAATCTGGCCTTTCAGGCTGCCAGACTTGGGATTTCTCCTGCTCCACTTGGGGACTGGGGCTGTCCAGGCAGCACTTTCCTCTCTGGAGGCTCTGAGGACACACTGCACCTTTTTTATCACTATTTTGAAAAGCGGGGAGGGAAAACAACTTGAAAGCCTTGAGAGAAGCCACTGAGGAGAGGTGGTTGGGGCACAGGGATCACCCCTGTGACACTGCTCCGTCCTGCCCTCGTTGTCCCTCAGGCCCCCAAGAAGGAGCTGCAGAACGGGGTGATCCGTGGCTACCAGATTGGCTACCGGGAGAACAGCCCGGGCAGCAACGGGCAGTACAGCATCGTGGAGATGAAGGCCACGGGGGACAGCGAGGTCTACACGCTGGACAACCTCAAGAAGTTTGCGCAGTACGGGGTGGTGGTGCAGGCGTTCAACCGCGCGGGCACGGGGCCCTCGTCCAGCGAGATCAACGCCACCACGCTGGAGGATGGTAAGGACAGCCCAGGACCAAACCTGGAACACCCTCAGCTGACCCCATCCCATCCCACACAGCTCTGGGGTGGCTCTGTGCTCCCTGGGGAGGAACTGGGAGCACAGGGGTAGCAGGACCCCCGTGCCACGGGGTTTGTGCAAGGTGGATTTCGGCGCTGCCCAAGTGCCAGGCAGGTTTCCATCTGGGACACGGCTGCTGATGGTCTCAGTCGTTTTAAAAACAATGAGGAAAAAGTTTTGCAGTGCGTTTGCTCAGTAGTTTTTCATACTTAATTAAGGCTCTCGTTAGCCTGTCAAACCGCAATCGTTTCCTGGCTGCATTAGCACTCCTCCCGGGGTATTCAAGGGCCCCTGTTTTAGCAATAGTGTCTTTTCCATAATTATATTACCTTCATTTTGTTCAAACGGACTATCTGTATTAGTTTATTATACTCTGTCCCTAATTACATGGTGCTTATATTTTTGCACCTAAGTAATATGAAACAATAATCATTTTCAAAGAGGATCGTTACGGTGATGTATTATCATTTAAATGCTCATAAAAATTAGAGTTACCTCTTGCGGGGCAATGGGATCTAATTACCTCGCATCCAGCCAGCTCTCCCACTCTCCCCTCACTGGGAAGCATCCTCCCTGTCACCACCAGCACAGGGCTCACTCCACCTCGCTGGCCCAGCAGGAAAAGCGCGTGTTGGAGGCAGAGCGCTGAGCGCTTCCAGCAGCACTGCAGGGTCCCTGTGGGCGCAGTCAGGGTGGCTCCTTCAGCCTGACATCTCCATCCTCCTGCTGATTTGTCCTCCTCATCCATCCTCCTGCTGATTTGTCCTCCTCATCCCTCCCTGCCCAGTTCCCAGCCAGCCCCCCGAGAACGTGCGAGCCATCTCCATCACCTCGGACGTGGCCGTGATCTCCTGGTCGGAGCCCCCGCGCAGCACCCTCAACGGGGTGCTCAAGGGCTACCGGGTCATCTTCTGGTCCCTCTACATGGACGGAGGTGAGCACACCTGGGGAGCAGGCGGCACGGGGGACACGGGGGGCACAGGGGCTGACAGGCCGTGTCCCTGCAGAGTGGGGTGAGATGCAGAACATCACGACCACGCGCGAGCGAGTGGAGCTGCGGGGCATGGAGAAATTCACCAACTACAGCGTGCAGGTGCTGGCCTACACCCAGGCGGGCGACGGCGTCCGCAGCAGCGTGCTCTACATCCAGACCAAGGAGGACAGTAAGTGACTCTGCCACCAGCACAAACGGCTGAAGGGCACAGGGGAAACCCCCGGTGTACAGCCATGGGCAGGGCATTTCCCTTTCCCTTTTTTCCCTTTTCCTTAAGTGCGGATATTTAAATATTTACACCCCGCCTGCCCTACTTTAATGCCATTAGCTCGCTAGCACAGCATCCCTGGACCTGTCCTAGGAACCAGATGCTGGGAGGGAGGCGCAGCTGGGCAGGGCACGGCTGACAGATTAAGGAGATGGCCATTAAAAGCCAATCATGATTTCTAAAGCAGAGCTTGGGCTGCAATTAACCCTCCTGCCTGTGGCTCACACGGGGGCCAGAGCCACCCGTGGAGAGGTGTCCTGCAGGCAGACCTGTCCCTGCCTGTGTGACACCACCACTGCAGCTGCTTCCCAGGCTGCGGGCAGGGTGCCAGCCCCACAGCGGGATGCTGTCGCATCTCCCAGCTGGGCAGAGACCTTGGAGACCTCCTGGCAGCAGCTCTACCACGCTCTCCCTCCTCAGTTCCAGGTCCCCCAGCTGGGATCAAGGCTGTGCCATCCTCTGCCAGCAGCGTGGTGGTGTCCTGGCTGCCGCCGGCCAAGCCCAACGGCATCATTCGGAAATACACCATCTTCTGCTCCAGCCCCGGCTCGGGGCAGCCGGTACGTGATGGGAATGGGGCTGGAATCACCACGGTGTGCCAGGAACGGGAGGGAGAGCTGATGCCAGGCAGCAGCCGCAGCAAAGACCTCTTGGGGTGCACTGCGGAACTGTCCAAGGGCATCCATGGGCACGGTGCACAGGGAATGGTCCCATCATCTCTCTGCTCCCATCCTCTGGCATCTGCCCTGCTCCAGAGAGGGAACCGTGCCAGCGGCTGACCGAAAATGAAATAGAAATCCAACCTGGCCCCATCCCTCCTTGGTGAGGGAGAGGTTGATGGGAGGTCTGCAGACTAGTGCTTATCAAAAGCTCCTTCTCAAACTCATTTCACTATCTGAGCCTCTGGTTTCCAGGGCAACATAATCTTTTCATCAAAGCAACTGGTAAAACCGCTGGGATCCGATATTGTTTTCTTGGCATCTTGTCAAAACTGTCATTTGGGTAAAAAAAAAAAATTATGTATACTATACAATATTCATATAGGTGTGTCTGCTTTGGGGTACACTCACATCCGTGTCCCCACAAGGGCAGTGAGCACACGGGTACCTGCCAAGTCATGTTTAAATGCACCCATCCTGCGCCACGGTGTCATGGAGCCCCATCCCTGCGCGGTGCTGGCACGGGTGCTGTGCCAGGCAGTCCTTCCCCTCGCGTCGTGCTTGGGGCATGGTGACTTTGTCCCCGCTGTGATGGGGACTGTCCCTGGTGCTTGCCCTGTCCGCAGGGCCAGCGCAGGGCTGGGGCAGTGGGCAGCGTGGTGACCCCACCTGGGTTTTGGGGAGCCCTTGGCCTCTCGCTGTGGCCGCAGAGGGGTTGGTCCAGCCCGGCTGGGGTTGCCTGCAGGCTGGCCCTGCAGCAGCTCGGCGGTGCCAGGGCAGCATCCTTTCCCTGGAACAGGGATGCCGGAGTAGCCATCTGTTCTCTCATCAGCCCGGCTCCCTGGAGGAATCACGACACCAGCCGGCTCTCCCCGGCACTGAGCGGTGTGAGCGGAGCTGAGCCGCTGCTGCTGCTCGGGATGAACCCGGAGGGGCTGGGGCTCTGCGCTGAGGGTCTCACACAAACTTCACCTTCTCCCTGTCCCCCTCCGTAGGCTCCCAGCGAGTATGAGACCAGCCCGGACCAGCTGTTCTACCGTATCGCCCACCTGAACCGGGGCCAGCAGTACCTGCTCTGGGTGGCTGCTGTCACCTCTGCCGGCCGCGGCAACATCAGCGAGAAGGTGACCATCGAGCCTGCGGGCAAAGGTACGGGGGGTGCCAGCCTGGGGGACACCTCTGCTGCAGTGCCCTGCCCCATGGCGGTGACCCCAGGGCAGAGGAGGGGTCCCAGCTCTCCCTACACCTCGTGGGGGTCTGTGCACCGGGCCTGCCCCCCAGGCTGACCCCCTCCTTGTCCCCAAGCCCCCGCCAAGATCATCTCCTTCGGGGGCACCGTCACCACGCCCTGGATGAAGGATGTGCGGCTGCCATGCAACTCCGTGGGAGAGCCGGTCCCTGCCATCAAGTGGACCAAGGACAGGTATGGAGGTGGCTGCCAGCCGTGCTGGGGGCTGGTGCCAGCCCTGGCTGTGCCACACAGGGCTGATGTGCCCCCTCTGTCCCGGTAGCGAGGACTCTGCCATCCCGGTGACAGTGGACGGCCACCGCCTGATCCAGGCCAACGGGACGCTGGTGCTGCGCTCGGTCAAAGCCGAGGACTCGGGCTACTACACCTGCACTGCCACCAACACCTGGGGCTTCGACACCATCATCATCAACCTCCTGGTGCAAGGTGAGGGTTCCCACCTCTGTGTGTGCCCTGCATGGACACGCTCTGTCCCACTGATCGGGGCTCGTGCTGGCCCAGGGATGAGTGCCATTTCTCCTTGGCACTTTTGGGGGCACAGTTTGGGGCACTCTGCACGTGTGAGGTGCTCATGGGCTTTCCCCCCTCCCCAGTGCCCCCGGACCAGCCCCGCCTGACCGTCTCCAAGACCTCAGCATCGTCCATCACGCTGGCCTGGATCCCTGGGGACAATGGGGGCAGCTCCATCCGAGGTAGGGCTGCTGTGAGTGACGGGGCTGGTGCCAGCAGCTCATCCCAGAACCATGACTGGTTCCATTCTCATGGAACATGTTTTCAGGCACACTATGCCACGTTTCTGCATCTGCACCACAGTTTCCCCCTCTCCAAAATGCTTCAGAGTAAGGTTGATGCCTCTGAGTTCTTAGCAGGGGCGGCCAGCCCTGCTGAGGGGTTTGTGAGGTTTTTTGGACAAGCTGTGGGCACTGAGGTACCAATGAAGGGTACATCACTGGGTGCTGAGGTGGTGGTGGTGGCCAGGACCAGCCCCAGTGCTGCTCCGTGTCTCCTGGCACTGGTGCCACTGAAGCCACCAGAGCAGGAGTTGTCCCACATCCCTGACAGGCTGGGGGCTTTGGGAGGGCTCCAGGAGCATCCCAGCTTTCCCAAGTCTCCTTTCTGCTCTGATTCATCTCATGAATTATAGGTTGAAACAGCTGCGTGCAGAGGGGGGAGCGGGGAGCGAGGAAGGAGACCTCGCTTACAATTAATTAAAAGCATGAAAGTAATTACAAGCAAATCTCCCCAGCCAGCAGCCTTTCACTCCAGCGGACTCTGTTGATAAATTTGGTTATAATTGGATTAGAAATATTAAAAACACACCGCATGTACAAAATAAATAAATAAGCAGTGGCAGGCACCAGGGTGGGTGGTGTGGGGGTGTCAGGGCTGGTGCTGACACTGCTGGGATTCACGTGCCCATGGCCTTGGGAAGGTCCTGGTGTCACCAGGCACAGGGAATCCAGGCAGTGGGGAGGTGTGGGAAGTGTCCCCGCTGCTCTGCCCGAGCTGAAGCTGGGTGTTCACAGAGCTCCTTCACTGAACCCTCTGGCATTGCCACGGTGGTACCCGGGTGGGGCTGGCACCAGGGCCATGCTGCCAGCTCTGCCCTGTGCAGCTCATCATGCACACAGCAAGGCAGGAAGCCTAATCCTCCCTGCTATTTTTATTAGAGAATTGGCTAAATATCCTGCAAAAATAGCCAAACCTCTCAGTGCACCAGGGAAGTTGGGTTAGCACGGCTGGGGCAGAAGGGATGAGCTGTCCCGAGATGCCCCAATGCCCTTGGGGCTGTCCCTGTGTCCCTGTGCTCTCCTGGGAAGCCCACACCAGCCATCCCCAGGCACCTTGCTGATGGCAGCGTAACAGGTTTGCTCATCTAGGACACAGTGTGCTTCCTAATACTCTTCATCACGGGAGAGGAGGCGGTGTGCAATGACAGAAGCAACTTCCCTGCAGCCTCCCGAGGGAGCTGCTTAATTCCGGCTTTCCCTTTATAGCCTCACACCAGTCAATCACAGCGTGCACTCCCATGTGGAAATGAGCAGTGGGGCCATGCTGGGGCTGCTGGGGGCAGGCAAGGTGTGACCAGGGGTGCTGGCAGAGCTCTCAGGAGGTTCTGGCTGTGCCCATGCTCCTCTTGTCGGTGCAGGCAGTTTCCAGCACCGCTCACGAGCGCAGAATTGGTGTGTGATGGGTGCCCTGGCACTGTGAGGCTGTGCTGGACTTGGGCACAGGCTTTGTGCCAGCCATAACCCCTTCACCCAGAGGTGACCCCCTCCCTGCTCCCACAGGCTTCGTGCTCCAGTACTCGGTGGACAACAGCGAGGAGTGGAAGGACGTGTTCATCAGCTCCTCCGAGCGCTCCTTCAAGCTGGAGAGCCTCAAGTGTGGCACCTGGTACAAGGTGAAGCTGGCGGCCAAGAACAGCGTCGGCGCTGGCCGCATCAGCGAGATCATCGAGGCCAAGACCCACGGCAGAGGTGAGCCTGGCCT
>PYHW01010378.1:563613-587702 GCA_013186435.1 Turdus rufiventris | reverse complement strand
CAATTAAAGGAGTAATGCTCTATGGCTAGAGGTGTTATATATTGCAAATATAAAAGGCAAACTAATAACAGGGTTTTACATCTGTGGACATATAAATCTTTAAATGAAGGCCCTACAGCTGGAGGTGATGCTGTGGAACACAAAGGGAGCGGTGTAATAGAACAGAAATAAAACCCTGATAACAGCCAATATAACAACACGGGCTCTTAGCCATACATGGACATAAAACCTGAAATTAGGGCACTAACTATAGATGATGCCATAACACAAGACAGCAGGATCTGTTGTTTATGGCACACTCACTTTGGCAGAGTAAAGCCAGGTGTAGGACACAGCACATCCCACTGCTGGGTGCTGAGGGGACATTTCCCACATTTACAGAACGGGATCTGTGCCTGTCATGTACCAGAACTTTAGCATCACATTATTACCATTTTAATTGCCATATTACACTGTACATTCAGTGCCACACCACATTACAATATTTATCACTGTACATTTGACGTTATATAATTAACACTATTACATCATGATGCATCACAGGACATTGTGTACAGTGTTGAACGTTAGTGCTTGGCTCATCCCAGGCGTTGTGTGGAGCAGGACAATTTTGGGATGAGGATGTGACACATTCCTTCCAGCACAATGTGTTCTCTACGGCACAACACGTTCTCCCTCTAGAGCAGGACCTGTTCTGTACAGTACAACACGTTCTCTCTCGATAGAACAACACGCTCTCTGTAGCCCAGTGCGTTCCCTGTAGCCCAACGCATTCTCTGTAGCTCAGGTTCTCCGTAGCCCAAGGCATTCTTCGTAGAACATGTTCTCTGTAGCCCAGGTTCTCTGTAACCCAATGCGTTCTCTGTAGCACAGGTTCTTTGTAGCCCAACACATTCTCCGTAGCTGAGGTTCTCTGTAGCCCAATGTGTTCCCTGTAGCCCAACAAGTTCTCTGTAGCTCAGGTTCTCTGTAGCCCAACGCGTTTTCCATAGAACATGTTCTCTGTAGCTCAGGTTCACCATAGCCCAAGGCGTTCTGCATAGAACATGTTCACTGTAGCCCAAGTTCTCCGTAACCCAACGCGTTCTCCGTAGAACACGTTCTCTGTAGCCCAGGTTCTCTGTAGAACATGTTCACTGTAGCCCAAGTTCTCTGTAGCCCAACACGTTCTCCGTAGCTCAGGTTCTCCATAGAACATGTTCTCTCTCCGTAGCCCAGGTTCTCCGTTGCCCAACACATTCCCTGTTGCCCAACACATTCTCCATAGCCCAATGCCAACATGTCCAGAGGTTGGGGATCAAGAGGCTCCCTGCAGAGCCTTACCTGCCTGCTCTTCCCTCGGCAGGTGACTACTGCAACCTCCCGCTCTACGTCAAGTCGGAGGCCTTCTTCCGCAAGCCCGACGCCCACGAGCCGTGCCCAGTGGTGCCGCCGCGGGAAGCCTCCATCCGCAACCTGGCCCGGGCGTACCACGCGCAGGCCCGGCACATGACGCTGGAGCCCGGCGCCAAGCCCCTGGGGCTGCCTCCCCCGGCCTCCTCCGCAACCACCTTACCTCAGAGGACTCTCCCCATGCCCGGCCCAGCCGGTCCCGCACCCGCGCCCGCCGCCAGCGCCGCCCCGGCTCCCCCCGTGGCCGCCGAGCCCCCCGTGGCCGCCGCCGCCGAGGCGCGGGTGCCCACGCACTCCAAAGTGGGGGGCTCCAGGGACTCACTGCTGGAGATGAGCACGTCGGGGGTAGGCAGGTCTCAAAAACAAGGTGCCGGAGCCTACTCCAAGTCCTACACGCTGGTGTAGGGCCGCCGCCGGATGCTGCTCGTTTCCCCGCACCGTTTATATTTAATTAACAAACTTGTACATAACGGACTCTTTTGTATAAATGAAGCTATTTTCTTCTTCTCCGAACAGAAAAAGAAACCAGGGCACAAAGAATTTGATGTTACAGATTTAAAAATATAATATATATGTAAACATATATATATATTTCACATCATTTTGAAAGGGGCACAAGGAAAGACTCAGCGACTTTTTTTTTTTTTTCTCTCCCTGATCTTGTCGGTGGTTTTAAAAAAGGAACGTCTCCGAGACATTGCATGCTATTTTACTGTTCTGAAAACAGCAGGAGTTGCTTCAATTTGCAAATGCTTATGTGTTAATACCTTTTTCTATGAAAAAAAACCCAGCGCTGTGTGCAATAAAGGTTATGTTTATATGCGGGGCGTTTGTGAAGTGAGCAGGGAACCAGGCAGAGCAGGAGGATGGAAAGGATGGAAAGAAATACTGAGACAAGGGGTTAAATGTTAAAGAATAACAAGGCATGAAGCCACCTGCAGAGCTGTGGGGCAGGAGGAGGGTCAGGAACTGGAACAGGACAGAGCAGTCATGACCAGACTGTGCCACAGCACTGAGAGAGCAGAACCAAATCCAGCTCCAGCCCATGGTGCCAAAGAGGAATCCTGGTCCAGCTCATCCAGAGGGGTGAAGCGCTGCCCAAGCCCTCATGAGCCACAGCACAGCTCCGGCAGCTCACGGTAAGTGCAGGGTGGCTCCAGCATCAGATCCAGCATCCAGCGACACACAGAACTCCTGCAAGCAGGGTTTGGCTCCCTGGGACGTGTCACAGCCCTGCCTGGAGCAGGAGAAGGAGCACCACTGTCCTTGGTCACGGCTGGAACGTGTCATGGGGAATCCAGCACAGCCTGGGGAATCCAGCAGAGCCCTGCCTCGTGCTGAATCAGGGCTCAGGGCAGCACAGAGAACCACCCAGCACCGCCTCATCCCTTATTTGTTCTTATCTTCCCCTTGGTTTTCACCACCAGCCACACCAGTATCAGACCAAAGAAATGCAGATTCTACTTTCCCCCCTTTCATACAAGGCTGTGAAAGCAAGAGCCCTTGAAGTCTCAGGGCTGCCAGCCCTCCTTACCTGCTCCAAAGGCAAAAAAACAGCTCAGGCCATTATTAACTCTTGTTTTAGTTACCCAAAATAGAATTTTACCTTTCCGAGGAGCTTCTGGTGCTATCTGAGGTCTAATTAACTAACTACACTTTCATTTCCTTTTTTCCTGTAATTTATAAGCTCAAGTTTTCATTACTTTCCCATCCATGCTTGCTACCAACTGGTTCCAGCTCTTTCCTTACAAACATACATTTCCTATTTTAGCTCAAAGCAGTTGGAGTATCTACACACAATTTGTACCATTCCCTTTTTTTTTTCTCCTCTTGACAGGGTTTAATTCATCAGCAATAATCAAGCACTGCAGAGGTCATTTTCTCAACCTCTCTCTCTCTCTCTCTCCTTGATTTTTTTTTTTTTAATTGAAGTACCCAAATTAAAATGACATGCAAATGCAGTGATGTTACTGCAGCTCCCACGTGCAGCTCTGCAGTGCCCTTCCCAGCCTGCTGGCACACTGGCCAGCACATCCTCCTTTGCCATCTGGTTCTTCCTAACTAAGGTAACTCCTGGAATCCTGCAGAGCTGGAAGCGCCTTGGCCAGAGTCTGGCAGCTGCTCACCTCTGGGGCTTGAAAAACAAACTGCTAAGACGATTTATTGTGCTCATTTTTTATAATTTTTGGCTGTTATTCAGGTGCCATTCAGAGCCAGCCTCTATCAAGGAACATCCCATATGGAATGGAGCACCCTTCCCAACCTGAGCATTTATAATACACAAAACATTTATATAAACCATTACATAATACAGGTTTTAAAGAAAGCCAAGTGCCCAGCCCTTAAACCAGGGTCAGAGCCAGGCAGCACCTCCAAAATACCAACCCCAGGCTTAGAATAGAGATAGAAGGGGAAAAGAGAATTAAAAATAGAAGAGGCAAGAAAAGGCAAGCGTGTTTAGCTGTGAGAGTAAGCAGATTAGCAAGATTAAAAGAGGAACAGATTAACAGAGATTAATAGAATTTTATTGGAATTGGCTAGTACAGATTTCCTTCTACATCTCAGCAAGGATTCCCCCCTTCCCTTCCCCAGCAGGCACAAGCCCTGCCCTTGCACAGCTGAGCACAGCACAAGTTTCCAGCACACCCTGGAGCCCCCTGCCCTCCACCACAGCAGGGTTTGAAGGAGAACAGCTCCTACAGGCCATGCCAGCCCAGCTCTGCCTTCCAACATCAAGCTCAGAAATGCACCAGGAGACCAGGCAGGGGGCTGGGGGGCTCTAAGCCCAACACCAGCATGGCCAGGGGGGCTCCAAGCCCAACACCAGCATGGCCAGGGGCTGTCTGGGGAAGGAAAGGGGGCTCAGCCTCAGGATAGAGTCCCACCCAGCACCTGCTCTGGCACCAGGACACCCCAAGAAAAGGTAAGAGCAGCTCCCAGCTCACCTCCTGCTCCCTTCACTCCCTGCAGCACATTCCCTGGGCAATGTGCCACTCCAGGCTGGCCTCTGGACACTCTGCTGGCCAGACAGAGCAGGGGACAAAGGCAGCTTTTGCACCCAGCTCCAGAGGCAGAGTGGAGGAGGTGGAGGCACAGGGGAGGGTTCTTGGGGTGATGCAGTGACCAGCCTGCACAAGCCTCTGCTGGGCAGGATCCCCTGGAATCCACAGAGCTGCTGGGGCTCACAGCATCACCCAAGGGCTCCCAGATGTGCTGTCACACCTGTGCCCCTCAGCAGCTGGCCCACGAAGTGATGCTGTCTGGGGAAGGACTGAGCAGAACAGAGAACTCCCTGTGAGCACCAAGAGGGCAGAGAACCTACACCTGCACAGGAGCTACGTATTGGGGCAGGTTCACAGTCACCACGGCCCCAAATGTCTCTGGGGTACAGAACAGACAAACAGGAGGGACAGTGCAGGCCACAGGTGGCTGCTGGGGCTACTTCTTCTCCTGCTTCTGCTGCTGGTACCTCCTGAAGTGGGTCTGGATGGTGATGGCTGCCCTCTCAGAAGGGTCAGTGCTGTCGCTGCTGGCATCGGGGCTCACGTCACCTGGAGGGGCAACAGGGCATCACAGTGAGCACAGAGAGTGCCAGGAGCCCTGAACAGGCTCCACAGAGCAGGGCAGAGCTCTGGCATCACCCCCATGGGATCAGTGGCCTCCCCATTCCTCAGACAGGACAGCTGTCCTTGCTGCAGAGCTCTTAGCACGGAACCACAACTCCACAGCCTCACAGGGACATCTCCAGGGCAGAAGGAGCAGGGAAGGGGAGGCAAAGCACAGCCCAGCCTCCCTGGCAGAGCTAAGCCCTCTGTTTACACAGCTCCACTCCCCCAAGGCCGCAGCTTCCCCACGTTTAATCACCACGTATGATGCTCACTTACTTTCGCACACACAAATAAGATTAGAAAAAAAAGCCCGGCCCCGCGCAGCAATAAAGCTCTCACGCTGACAAATGGGAGCCCTCCCCACTCCTGCTTAATGTGGCATTAGGGAAGTATTGTGAAATTCAACAGGAACTGCATCAAAGCCACTCAGCAGTGCTCCTCTAAGCCAGTGTGTCACTGCTAAGCACCCCCCGAGCAGCCATCAGCAATCCTGGGGCCAGATGCTGCTCTATAAACTCACCGCTGCCACCTGAACCATTTCCCTTCACTGCCTGAAAGAAACTGCAGAGGAAAAAGAGAGATCAAAGGAGGGAGTGGGCACCCCCTGCCCTGCTCTACAAGGCACTGCCAGCTGTGAATGCTGCCCAAGGGCAGAGGCTGGGCACAGGCACTGCTGGGCACCGCCAGGGTGAGCGTGGCTGGGCAGCTCTGCCACAAGCTCACCTGGCAGCCCCAGACCTGCAGCTATGTGCAGTGAAACCCCCAGCTCAGCAGCCAGGCTGGGCAGAGCTGCTGGGCTGTGAGGAGGGCTGGCACCCCCAGCCCCCACTGCTCGGCTGGGCACCGAGAATAGAAGGGCTCAAATCCTCTTTGAGAGCACTGCAGAGCCCTGCACACAGCAGCACAGAGGAGAGAGGCAGTGCCAGCTGGGGTTCCCAGAACAAGGAGAAGGAGGATGTTTTATGGGACTGCAGGACCCCAGCTGAGCAGTGGGGCAGGGTTCCTGGGAACAGGGAGCAGGGCTCTGCACAGACACAACATGGGGTTACATATCCATTCAGCCCTGCAGCACTGGCACCTTCACTGCCTGATACTACACACAATTATCTCATCACCAAATGCCCCTTAGTAATGCCACAGACAGATTTGTGGAAGAAGAAAGAGTCCAAGAAGGATGCAGGTACTGCAATGCTTGCTTTTCTGCTCCATCCACAGTCCCAGCTGTGAGTTCCTCTCATTATTTGTGTTCACTGGGGTTTTTTACTGTTTCCCTGCCTGTTCCACACTCACCTTTCTCTCCAGAAAGCGAGTAGACGCTGTTGTGCCTGGAGTTCCTGCCTCTCTAGAAAGGTAGAGAAATAAAATAAAATAAAAGTTAGTTCTACCCCAGACAGAGGCAATCCCTTCAGGCCAGCTGGGAACCTTTCCACTCTCCGTTCCCTTTAGGAAACTGGAACATGCTTACTGTTGTTCCCTTAAAGAGTACTGATTAATTAATCTGCGTTTATTAAAAGACCTCCAAGGAGAGGCAGGAAATAGCTTTGCATCCAAACTCAGAGCTGTGAGATGCTCCAGTCCATGCATGGATGCTGGCAAAGGCTATCCTCACTGGGTCTGCATTTCAAACCAGTAAGCAGACAGCCCCTCCACCATGAACCTGCAGCTCCTGGGCTGCCAGGGGATATTTCCATTTCTAAAAATAAGCTTAAATTTGTCTGCAAATACCTCTCCAATATTTTCCTGCCCTCGTGGCATTACATTTCCCCCCTTGCCTACACCTCCAGGCTGCCTGGCTCACAGCTGCCCCTGCAGCAGCACTGCCAGCTGCCCTCCCCTGGCTGCCCTGGCACTGCCAGCTGCCCTCACCTCGCTGTCCCGGCTGGTGCGGCGGCTCTGGGACACGCACTGGATCTGCCAGGGCAGGGGCTGGTACACCAGGTAGGGCAGGGGCTCCTCTCGGAACAGGTTGGTCCCCAGCTGCACACGGGGAGGGTTTTTCAGCAGGGAAAAGGACAGCAGAGGAACAGAAAGAGCTGCTCAGCCACAATCATCAGCAGAGATCACAACCCTCCCCTGGCACTCCTGAGAGCCCCCCACCCTCCTGCCCAGGGGGTTTAGGAGGCACAGAGGCCATTCCTAATGGGGCAAGAAACTGCTCTGCCTGCCCCATCAGAGAGCAGGAGAGAACAGCAGTGCAGCAATAAATGTTCCTGGGGCCCAGACTCACCTGCCTGACCGCCCTCACCACAAAGAACAGCGCTGTCATCAGGGTGCCCAGCATGGCCGGGCTGGGCGAGGGCTCGGCTCTGGAGCAGCACACTGGGATCTCCCCACACCAGGACTGAGGTGTCCCTCCTTGGGCAGGCACAGCCAAGCCCCTTAATGAGCTTACAGCCCCTGCCAAGCTTGCTGAAGTAATCAGGCACTGCCCTTTTGCTCTTCTAATCGCAGAGTTTCTCCAACACGGTGCTGGCATTCCAGGAAAGGCAAATCCTCTGCTGCAGCAGGGCAGGGAGCACAGCCCAGCCTGGGCTCACATCTCAGCACACCCAGGAGCATCCCACACTCCAGCTGGGATTTGGGATGTCAGAAATATTCAGCAGTGGGGTAGGAGACTTGTCCCCAGGACAGCATGTGCTGCCACCACAGCTCCTCCAGCAGCCCCAATCCAGAGGGCAAAGACACACCAGGGCAGCTCAGGCACAGCAGGAACCAGAGCAAAAAAATGTCTGGTGGTTGTTTGTTTTCTTTTTATGGACAGAACTACCAGCCTCCACTTCAGCTGATGCATACCCTGCTCCCTCCAGCTCCCAGGCTGCTGGCAGGAGCAAGCAGGAGATGGGAACAAGTCATGGGAAGAGAAGAGCACATCACCAACCCTCCCCAATTCCTGGTGAGAGCGTTGCTCAGCAATCCCAGCAGCACCCAGCACGCTGCTGGGACAATTCCTGGCTGCTCCCAGAGCCATGGGAAATCAGCAGCCAAGACCAATCCACAGAGAGACGTTTTTAACACATCCCAGGCTGCCAGAGCAACGCCTTGTTTCCATTTTGTAGTTTTGGTTTTTAGCTTTCTTCTCTCTGCTCCTGCATTTGCTACCCTGTCCAGATACTTAAAAGAATAATGGTAACAAAGCCACAGCGAGCTTAAGTGGTCTTGGGAACTGCCAGAAATGACCTTGACAAGACAAAACATGAAACAGCCCAGAGACAAGGGGAGATGTGAGAGGTAAGTACAGCTGGATATCCAGCTACAACAAAACAGAGTGACAACCACCACCATCATACAAAACAGGCTCATGTTGATTTAATTTATACAAAGCCAGATATAGCTGTTTTAACAGGAAAAAAAGGAGCAGGCTTCAAACCAAGTTATTGTTAAAAAAATTGGCATTTCCCTGCACTGTTAATGCATGCTTCTCCCAAAACACAGAATGGACTCGGTGATATGGCTTTGGCCACAGCAACCACAACTGTGGGGTCCCTTCTGAAACCCCTGACTGTTGTGTCCTCTGAGTATCCAATAAACTAAAAGCAAAATCCCTACAGGAAGGGGTTTGTGCAATCCAACAGCAGATGGGATACCCGTGTTTTGATCCCTCCTTTCCTAGGAAGGAATAAGGCTGGTTGAGTAATTACAAAAATCCTCGAGAAACAGCAAGGAAAAAAATAAAATACATACATTCTTAAGAGCTTTAAAATGATGTTCATCAAAAAAATATATATCTGTTTGGTTGTAAACATCCCCGTGCCAGGCTCACAGCGTGTGCCAGCACACAGTGCCCAGGGAGCAGAGCAGGGGACTCTGCCTCCCTCCACTGCCCACCCCAGGGGCTCACACAGCACGGGGCTGTGGGGCAGCAGCTCCACAGCCTCCCCCCAGCAGCTGTCTCAGGAGAATGGCTTTGAAGATGGTTTCTCGCAGATGGGATCCCTTGAAGAGCAGCGTCCTCGTCAGCCGGAACGGCGAGCGGCGCGGCGGCTTTTTAAAGCATAAAATATTTAGAGTCAGTTCGGAGGAAATACTGACAAAGACAACCAAACACCACGTTCCATGAAAGCCTGACTCCTCCCTGCGGGGTGCAGTGAAACCCCTCCCAATTCAGGCAGGGATACCCTCTGGATTTGGCTTTTCCAGAGAACACCACAGCGCCTGGGGAGCACAGCCACGAGCCACTGGCACAGCTGAGGTCCAGGAGCTGCTCATCCCAGCTCCTCAGCCACCCTCCAGTCCTCCCTCAGCCCTGCTCTCCCAGGATCCCTGCAGGAGCAGCAAGACCAGGATTTATGGCAGGGGCATGGAAAGAGATCTGAGCACGAGCCGGGCTCTGGATCCCTGTCCCCAGGGCATGGAAGGACCAGCTGGGGCTGTCTCAGCACTCCCAGGAGTGACAGCACTGACAGGGGCACAGCACTGCAGCAGTTGCTCTGCTGCACTGGTGTGAGAGGAGCAGGGAGGGCTCGTCCACATCTTCCACTCTTGGCTCAGTTCCTATTGCTTCCACCCCAAACAAGCAGAACATTCCCCAAGAGCCAGAATGTGTCATTCCCTGATTTTATCCCAGACTCTGCAGCCATTCCGCTGCTCCCACGTGCCACAGGCAAAGCCCACCTGCCACCAAGCATTTGCTGGGCACCAGGGCAGGCTCATTTCCTGACACATTTCCTCCAGCACAGCCTCAGCTGGATTCACATCCTCCCCCTTGACCAGTTCCTCCAAGTCCTCCGTGATTCACAGCTCTGCTCGCCACTGCTGGAATACTAATGAGGGCAGTGTTGATTTATTGAAGCCCTGATGTGTCACCGCTGGATTAAACAGTCTGTAAAGTATATTTGGACACATTACAGGATTAGAAGAATCCGCCTGGGAAGTTCTCTTCCTCCTTCCTCCACTCTCTTGCAAAAACACCCAGTGTCAAGTGTGGATGGTACAATTCCTCCAAAGCCATCTTCCCCTGGAACTTGCTATAATAGATAAGGTCTCCTAGACACCAAGGTTGAGCCAAATTCCTTAAGAATTTGGTCACTCTCTAACACTTTGGAATATAATCGGTTAGAAATTAGTTTGTGTAATTGGTCAGTTCACCTTTAGAACTTCTCACTTAGGTTGGATGCTGTTCTTTGTATAAACTTTTATTGGCTGTAGTTTCAATCCCCCCTGAACCTATAAATGTGATTCTGAGAGAATCCTGCCTGACCACCCTTGGCATGAAATAAAGATTCTTGTGGAACTCGTCAAGTAAGGTCTCTGGTCTTTCTCTGCTGATGAAATGTGAGCTTCTGAGAGCTGGCTAAATCAAATTAGCACTCTCTGGTCCTGGCAAACACCACCAGGGACCCAAAAAGGAAACCCCCAGTCAAGGACGTGGCACGTGGACAGAGTGGAGGTGCCTGGGTGGGCATCACCAAAACCCAGCCCCTCATGGGGACACTGCACAGCCCCCCTCCCCATCCCTGCAGAGAAAAATCCCACCTTTCAGTAGTGGTACACCTTGATCTCTCTGTTCTCATCCAGTCCCAGCTGCAGGAGGCTGGGGCTGCTGCCTGGGGGCTTCTGTGGCCGTGGGGAGAGAGGTCTGACAGCTGGGTGAAGGAAAAGCCTGGCTTACAGCAGGAATTAGCACAGACAGCACAGGTACTGGTGCACACGGGCTGCATTTAGCCTGCTGCATCCCAGTCAAATGGAATTAGAGGGGGATTAGGGAATTCAGAGGCACACCAGGCTCAGGACAGCACAGAGGCCACGGGGATTTGCTGCTAGTATCAGTGTACACCGAGGAGGCACCAACAGCCCCAGCACAAGGCTGGAACCACACAGCCTGGGAGTGTCACAGCACAGAGGTTTTGCTCTCTGGATCCAGCCCCATGCTACAGGACTCCTCAAAACAGCTGGAGAGAGCTCTGGGGGGAGCCCAGCCCTCCCTGCTCCTCCACGTGTGCTCCCACGTGCCCAGCCCACACTTGTGCAGGTGTCCTCACCTCCTCCTCCCAGGCTGCTCAGCAGGGTCTGCCCGTGGCCAAGGGCTCCATCCATGGCTCCAGAAGAGCCCTGCAAAGCCAGACCCCCTTCCTGCCTGCCCCATCCTCCATTCTGCACTATTTGGTCCATATTTTTAAATCCTCACATGCCCAGCTCAGACTGCTGCTTTACAGCTGAGCAGCATCACAGCACAACCAGGGAAAGGAAGGAAACTTCCTCAGTTAAGCACAGCTCAGAGAGCAGCACTCAGATCACTCCTGCTCCATCTGCTAAACACCACATTCCTGCAGAACCAGGCGCTGGAATGGAGGCCAAGGCCTCGAAATTGCTGCTCAATTCTTCATTTCACACCCTTCCTGCCACCCTCTCCTACTTTCTGCAGGAAGCAGGAATGCAATTAAAGACCAGACCCAGGAAAAAGATACACTTTGGAATCCTTGAAGTCTTTCAGCCATTTCTTGTTGCTCTCAATCATGCCCTCAATATTCCTCTTCTCTGGCTCACTGACCTTGGAGTACTGGAAGAGCCGGATTTGTTCACTGTGGCAGTGAGAGAAGGAGAGAGAGGGTAAGTGCAAAAACAGAGGTGTGGGAAGAAATTATCCCAGAGATGAGAAAGTGAAGAAAAAAACACCTCCTCTAATATATATACTGAAAAGGTATATATATATGTTATATATATATTTTTTTTTCTCCTTAATAAGTAGTTCATAGCAATTATCAAATTGTTATCTACTTGTTACATGGCAACATGACCTAATAATCCCTGCAGAGAAACAACAGCTTCAGGAAGAAGGAAGGCCCTTACTCTGCAGGGACATATCCCAGCTTGCTGTCCACAGGCACAGGATTCCCACTGAGCGAGGAGAACCCACCTGGAAATGAATACATGAAATTAAATAATTAAATACAGACCCCACAAATCCTCTGGGGCTCTGGGTGTGTTTGCTTTCCTGCACACGGACACAGGAAACAGATGGGTGCCGCTGGGAGAGGGCTGGCTCCTCTTTTGCTGCTTCCTTGGGTGTGCACTGAAGAGCAGGATGACAGGATCAGCCATCTGCTGCACTTCTGGAATGAGCTGCTCATCCCTGATCCCCTCAGCACCCTGCCTACAGCACCACGAGGGCACCGACCCTTCCCAGCACGAGACAAAACCAGCAGGTGCAAGCAGCAAAGCAGGTGGAACAAAGGCAGGAGACTCACCTGGGAAATAGCTGTGCCACTTCTCTGCCAGCATGCTGTCCACTGAGTGCCCTGAGGTGGAATAACCGGAGCTGAGCCGGCTGCTGCGAGCCCACTGCTCCAGGGGGGATGCCCTGGGGGGGTTCCTGCCCCCCTGCAGGTGTCCCAAGGAGGGGTATGTGGGAAGGGGCATGCCCTGGTGGGGTGTGGAGGTGAGCAGAGGAAGCTGGTGCTGGCTCAGGGAGTCCAGCAGCCCCAGCACTGCGTTCAGGTCGCTGGTGATGCTCTGCACAGAGTCCCGCAGCTGCTGGATCTTGTCCTGCTGGAGGCCAGGCCACAAATCTGGTCTCAAGTCAACTGAGGGAAGGAAGGGGAAGAAAGGGATCAGGGACAAGCCCTGACAAGAGCAGCCTTTGTGCCTGCCCTCCTTTCCCAGCACAACTCCAGTCACAGGCAACCAGAGCCCAAGAAAAAGCACGAGCAGCAGAGAGGCAAGCACAGCAGTTTCTCCTGCCATGGATGTGAGGAAGGGAAGCCCAGACTCCTGCAGAAGAGCAACACAGCTCTGCAGGATCAGAGGGAAAGCAGAGATTTTATAATCCAGAGAGATTTAAAAGGCAGGCTCACTCACAGATCCCATCCCTCTTATCTGCCCCTACAGGCAGGAAACAAGTTTTTGCAATCAGGAGTGGTACAGAGAGCAGTCCCAGACCTGCCTTGGGCACAACTGAGCACAAATGGAAACATGGACATCAGAGAGGTGAGAGGGAAAGGCACAACAGGCCTGGGGCCTCACATGTTGGGCACTTACATCTGGACTGGCCCAGATTCACACTGGACGTGCTGTTGGTGTCCTCAGAGCTGCTCAGATCAAAAGTCACCACCTTCTTGCATGCAGAACTCTTCAGTGTATCCTCATCTGAGAGCTGGGCAGGAGGAGGAAAACAATGCCAGTAAAACCTGCTGCATCATCCCTGGAACATAAAAACTACCAGAAATCTGCCTACAGCTCATCTACAGAGCTGGACTGCACTCAGGCACAGGTCAAGTGAAGGCAAACTTGTCTCCAGCCCCTGACAGCACAGCCTGGATGTCCAGGGACTGCTCTGGCTCTGGAAGTGCAAGAGGCCAAACGCAGCAGCCACGTGAACCAGCCCCTCCAGCAGGAGCCAACGTGGTTTGTGCTGTAAATAACCTCCCAACTCCTGCTTCTCTGCACCGAGGGCAAGAGTTGGACCATCAAAGATCTGCTTCTCCTGCATTTGCTGCTGCCCTGCCCAAGGCCACGTGGTTCCAGGCAGAGCCAAAGATTCCAAGGTTTGCCTTGCCCAGGAGAGCAGGTTCCATCCCAGCTCACATGAGGTGCCCTGCCCTGGTTTTCTCCAGGCTCAATCCACGCAGCTTTCCCAAGGCTCAATCCACGCAGCCTTCCCAAGCTGCTCTCTGCAGCCACACACTCAGCAGTCTCTGCTGCTCTCTTTTGGTTCCAAAATCCAGCTCTGCTGCATCCAGCAGCCTTTGGCCAGCAGCTGAACAGCCCTGACAGGGACCAGGAGCCCCTCACAGACCCTGCCTGGGGGAGGAGGCCAAGGGATCTGGGCAGGGATGCTGGAGTTACCTCCTCCAGCAGTGAGGACTCCAGCTGGCTGAGCTTCTCCTCCTTCTTCTTCAGCAGCACACGTCCTTTCTGCATGGCCGACTTCATCCTGTCCAACTCCTTTGCCTCCTGCACAGACCAAGGAGGGAAATCAAACAGGAACAACAGGGAATAATCCACATCAGCAGCTGGGCTGACTCCATCCCCTCATTCTGCTGGAGTGAAATCACTCCCAAGTCCTCGAGAGTGTGGGAAGGAGCTTCACTTCCAAACCCAACCACAGCAGCAGGACCAGAGCAGTGCAGAGCCAGGCGTTGACACCACACCCAAGCCCAGGCAGCACCCGGGGCTCACCTCCTCCAGGTTCCTCTGCACTCCCTGCAGCAGCTGGGAGCTGTGGGGATCCTGTACAGTCTCCTGGGCCCTGCGCAGGTCCTGGTGCCACTGCAGGCTGGCAGCCCTGAGCGCCGAGCTCCGCTGGCGCAGGGAGCGGCTCTGGCGCTGCAGGAACTCCTTGGCGCTCCTCAGCGACTGCCCCTCGGCTGAGATGTAGCTCCACACCCTGCTGGGAACACCAGGGCTGTGCTGGCTGCCTGTGCTGCTGCACACCCCAAAAACGGGCGGGCAGTGCCCGGGGTGCAAACCCCAGCTAAAAGCTCGGCTTGGGAAA
The DNA here is from genome assembly GCA_013186435.1 of Turdus rufiventris. Taxonomy (NCBI): domain Eukaryota; kingdom Metazoa; phylum Chordata; class Aves; order Passeriformes; family Turdidae; genus Turdus; species Turdus rufiventris. Next base: position 573,272 of record PYHW01010378.1, on the reverse strand, counting down.
GCAGAGCAGGAATTTTTCCTGGCACTGGGTACTCACCGATCAAACTGGAGCTCGCTGCCCTCGGGGCTCTGGGAGGCTGGGGAAGGATCTCTGGACGTGTGCTGACAGGGTGACACATTGCAAAAACTAAGAAATGGGTATGGGGGAAGCCCAGGGCCCCCTAAGGATCCAGAGAGGAGCAAAAGCTTGGAATGACATCACCATGGCACTGCCCAGCTCCAAACACAGCACCAGGGGTGCTCTTGGTGTGACTTCTGAAGGTAACAAAGACATTTCTATCCCAACACAAGCCCTGCTTTTGGTTTGAGTATCCCACACTCCTCTCCACCCACTAATAACAGGCAGACATCTGCAAATTCTACTGAACACACCAGCAAGGAGAAATCCATCTCTGCATCTCAAATGACTTCACACAGAAGGAACAAATGCTGGGATTTTCAAGGGAGTTTCAGCCTCAGATCTCACAAGGCAAACACCTTCACAGGCTGCTTTACTCACAGCTTGAGGAGTCTCTCTCAGGTCTTCAACACGGAGCTCAGCTTTCTTTCTTGGAGATTCCACACTTTCTTCTGCCTCCAGTTCTTTCAGAGCCTCCTGCTTGCTCCTGATTGCTTCCTCCAGCTCTCTACCACAGGAAAAAGCAAAAGCAGAAGTACTTGATTAGGCTGCAGTGGTGTCCAGAGTGACCTCCAGATTCCAGCAGGGAAAGGGCCTCAGGTGTGCCAGACACCAGAGTAAGCCCTGGCTGGGCTGGGAAACTGCTTCCCACCCTTCCTCAGCAGCTCAGCCACCTCAGGAAAAACTCTTTGCATTTCTGTGCCCCTCTCACAGCACCTCATTAACCTCCCAAGGCAGGAGCGGAGGAGACAAACGAACCTGACACGCAGAGGTGAAGGAGCAAATTCAAATTCACACCCTGAGCTAATAAAAATCTGGAACCAGCCCCCAGCAACTCTGTGGCTTCAATGGGCACCTCATGATTTTGAAGGAACGTGGCCCAACACAGAGCTCAGAGGTCAGGGTTGGAGAGGTTTGTCAGGGCCACAGGGCAGATTTGTTGGCATCAGAGGGAATTTCTCACACACACCCAATGCGTTTCTGCAGCCTCTGGCTCCGGCTCTGCAGCAAATCCACCTGGGCCTCCAGCTCAGCCTTCTGGTCCTGCAGCTCCTCCAGAGTCTTCCTCAGCTGCCCAACAGACTCCAGGAGGCTGGAATGCTCCTTCCTGCTCTCCTCCAGGCGCAGCTGGGAGGCCAGAGCAGCTTCCTAGGAGAACACCAGGAAAATCCCTCACAGTCATTTCCCCAAGAGCGAAACAAGGGGCTCACAGGGTCCCAGAGCCACACTGATCCCACCTGCACAACCACACACCAGAAAACAGGGCTGTCTCTTCTCTTTGGGGAGCTCAGAACTAGCCCACCTCCCACCTGGTTTCCCTAAAGCCCCAGTTTTAGGGTGCTGCCCCTCTCCAGAGCCCAGGTGTCCGTACATTTCTTTCCAGCCGCATCTGTTCCTCCTCATCCTGCAGCAGCTGCCTCCTCCTTTGCAGGGACTCCTCCTGTGACAGGAAAAAAGGCAGGGGAGTGTCAGAGCCAGGACTCAGGCCTGAGGCTCAAGACCATCCCAAAATACACAAGATTTGCTTTATGACCCCTCTCGCTGCCCCCAAAGCACTGAGCAAACCCAGAGCTCTGAGACTTTCAGCAAACACCAGGAATGCCCAGCCCTTCTCTGACCTGGGACAGTTTTATCTCCAAGTGGGATGGCAGCAGAAGCCCTGGCTGAGCTTTGCTGAGTTACCTGTGAGGAAGCTGACGGATGGGCACAGATCAGGGACGCTCTGTGAGCCCAACAGGCCCACTCACCTGGCTGAGGAGATGCTCTGATCTGGCTTGGATGCTCTTCATGCGGATTTCAAGCTCCTTCTCTGAATCCTGGAGCTTTCTTTCCTGCACAGGGAGCTGAGTTAGAGAATGGCACAAGCTTCTCCCCCACCAGGAAAGTACAAGCTGGGAAGCGTGACCTGCCCTTGTGTCTGTCCCCCTGGGCTGTGCAGGGTGGCAGGGGGACAAGGTGGGGATCCCTTCCAGGCCATCCCTCAGGACCCCAAGGGCCAGAGGCAGAACCTGCTGCTCACCTTCTCCCTGTGCCTCTGCTGCAGGGCGCTCAGCCTCCCCTCCAGCTCTGCCTGCAGCCCCTTCACCTCGGTGTCGTGGAGCTGCCGCAGCCGCGCCGCCTCGGCCCGCAGCCCATCCAGCAGCTCCGACCTCTGCTTGCGCTCCTGCCAGGGCCAGCACACAGGAAAACAGCTCAGTGAGGCACAGCAGAGCAGCAGGACACACAGCACCCACTGAGAGCCAGCCCAGCACAGCACCCCACAGGTACCTCCTCCTGGTACTGCTCCTGGATGCGCGCCAGCGCCTCGCGGTGCTCCTCTCTCATCCTCTCCATCCTCCTCTCGTGCTCCTTCTCCACTTCCCGGCGTTTGTTGCTCATGAGCTCGCTGAGCTGCAGGGGCCACAGGGAGAGAGGTTTTCCTGAACTGCAGCACTGCAGTGCTCCCTAAAATCAGCCTCTGAGCACAGAGCGGGTCAGGGATTGCACAAAACCAAGGCTCACCTCACGCTCGTATTCCTTCACTTTCAGGGCTCTGTGCTGCACCTCCTGATCGGCTCTCTGCAGCTCCTCACGCAGCTGGGCCTCCTGGCTGCTCTGTGCCTCTGCCAGCTGGGCTTGCAGGTTGGAAATGACCTGCCAGGAAAGCCACCCCCAGAGACTCGTCAGCCTCTTCCACAGATCCACCCCATGGCCTGGACAGAGCATGGCACAGCCTCAGCACCCAGCACCCCTGCCTGGCCAGCACTGAGCCAGAGCACAGCCACAGCTAGGCAGAGTGAACAAAATGAATGCCACCCTCCCTGGCCACCTTTGGTGACAGCATGAGGAAAAAAAAACAATTCACATTCTGATGACACTGTCCTCACCTCATGGTGCTTCTCTTCTGCTGCAGACTTCAGCTGCTGGAGTTCACTGGCAAACTGTTCTTCCAGCTCCTCTGCTGCCTATGGAAACACAGCAAAACAGACTGCTGGGAAACCTCTGCGTGTGGGAACAATTAAATTCTATCCAAAAAGCATCAAAAGGCACAGTAGTAACTCCCCCTTCCAAAGGGATCACTACAAGGTGCCTTTTCTCTCTCTGTGCTTTCCCCGCCAGGGATCTCCATGAATGCCTGTCCTGCTGTGCAGGAGGGACTGGAAACTGCCCCATTGAAGGGCTCCCCAGGTCCCTGCAGCACTGAGGCAGCAGCCAAAGAGGTGCTGGGAGCTGATAAAGTGGCTCAGTTTAGTTCTGATCTGATAACAGGGCTGGGTTTAGCTCAGCCAGACACACTGTGATCCTTATCTTGTCTTCAGAGGCAGAGTGTCCATTGAAATAATTGTTAGTTAATCACCACTGTAATAACAACTGGGGGAGTTCTCCTGCAGCCCTCCCCGTGGCATCTGCCCCTGGGGCTGGGAGTGAGCTGTCACTGCAGCACCGCAGGCGTGAGCTCATCCCCACACCTTCCACGCCAGCCAGGAGAGCAGGAGCAGCCCTGCCTTGCCAGTGAAATCTCACCTTCTTCCTCTCCCTGTCCAACCTCTCCCTGAGCTCGCTCAGGAACTGCTCCTTCTCTTCCTCCAGCTGGCTCATCTCCTTCTGCCGGGCTTCCTCTGCTGCCAGCTTCATTTCCTCCAAGGCAAGCTGCTGCTTCCTCTCCAGGCTCTCCTTCTCCACCAGCTGCTGGGATTCCCACTCCTCCCTCAGCTTCTGCAGCCTGGCCTCCTGCTCTGCCCTGGCAGGTTTGGAGGGGAGCACAGCAATCAGGATCCACCCTGGCTCCCTCTGAGCCCTGCTAGGGCTGTGCCCGACCCTTCCCTCCCAAACCAGCCCTGCAGATCGCCAGGAATGGCAGCAGAGCCTCCCACCTCATCCTCTCCTCCTCTGCCTCGATCTCTGAGGCGATTTGGGCTCGAAGTTTTTTGAGTCTCTCAGCTTTTTCCTCTCTGACAAGCAGCTCTTCCTCTTCCTGCTCAGATTTTGCCAAATCTTCTTCTGGGGCACTGAGATAGAAATAAAAAAGGAGGAAAAGAGGTTCAGGAGGCTTCAGTGTCTCCCAGACCCCTCTCCAAGGGCTACAGCTGAGCTGGGGATCTCACTGGCTGTGCTGACACATTCATCCCCCCACAGCTGCAGGACCTGCTGCTGACACGGGAGATGCAGCCCCAGCATCAAACCTGAGCACTGTGGGTTTAAAACTTGCTATATCATCATAGTTTACACTTCTTTGGGGTTGTTTTTGTTCTTTTTTTCTTTTTTTTTTTTTGCAGGTAAGTGAAATCAACTCTCATTAAATGGATGCAGGCTCCCAGGCAAGGTACCTGGATGCATCAGCACATCTGGAAGCTCCTTTTTTCCATATTATACCTTTTCCTACATTTTTTTTTCCCCTTTGGGTGTTATTTCTGCATCTTCCTTCACAAAACTGCATCCCCACATTTCATCATCAGGATGCTGCTTCTGGCTGCTCAGAACAAAAGCATCAAGTCCAGCAAGATAACACAGAAGCCTCAAGAGAAAAACTCTGTGTGTGTGTGGGGATCACAGCTCATCCTGCAGGATGCTCTCCCTGCCAGGGTGGTGGCTACAGCAACACCAGTGAGGCCAGCAGCAATGAAATCCCACCTTGGAAAAGCTTGGAGGAGATGGAGTAAAAAAGGAAACTACCTGAGGGGTTTTTCTTTCTGCTGATTAAGCTTTTCAGCTTCCTCCTCCTCCTGCCTCATCTCCTCCTGGAATTGCTGAATTTTCTCCTCCTCTGCTTGAAATAAATGTATTTCCTCTTGCTCCAGCTCTGTCTCCACCTCCTTGACTATTTCCTCCAGGGATTCATCCTTAGACTGGTTCAAGGACTGCTCGATTTCCTTCTCAGGTTGCCTACCAAAGAGAAAAAGCTCCTTTGGCAAAAGGGTGACAGAAAGCAGAGTAACACAGAAGGAGCAGGAACCTCCTCCACACAGCATCACCTCCAAAAATCTCAGAGCCACCCACTCCAAAAGCTTCACTGCTGACCTCAGCTGGACCCTGAGCATCACTGCTGGATCCTCTTGGTGACTCCAGAAAATACCCAGCTGCACTCCAGGCCTAAATAACTCCAATTTTGACCCACCAGAGCTCACCTTGTGAGGTCAGTAAAATCTCACTTGATGAAAAGCCCCGGCCAGGCTGCCAGGCACAGGAGCAGATGCCATCAGTACCTGCTCCCAGCCCAGGGATTGGTGCTTCTCATGGACCAGGTATTTTTCTGCAATTGCAACCTAAAGTGTGCTGGGAATTTGCCAGCTCCAGGCAACAGCACTCCAAAAATTCAAACCCAATCTGGTTCTAATTAAGGTTTTTTTTCAGGCAGACAGCAGCAAAATTATAAGGTCTGAGAGAAACTAAAAGGGAGGGATGGGAAAATTGAGATTAGACTAGGAAGAAAGATTTTTGTTCTTTGCTCATGAAGGCTGGAGCAGGAAGGTCTCACCATGCTGTGAGACTGGCAGTGCAAGGCAGAGGGACTTGTGCCAGGAATCAGGGAAATAACAGCCCCAGTTATTCAGCCTCGAGTCAGGAGAGAAAAGGTCATTTCTGCAGCCATTAGCAAAAAGAGCAAGACAGAGGAAGGTGGTGGGGTTCTGGAACAATCCCCCTTCACTGGTGCCCCCCGTAACACCAGGTGTCCTTTAGCAGGCTGCTCTGCAGAGCAATTCAGCCACTTCCACCTGGTTCTCACGTTGTTCTTTTGCCCCAGTTTCTGCTCAAAAGGAGAGGCAGGCAGCACACACACATTTACACACCACAGCTCCTCAGAACAGAGACTCCTTCCTCATCACCCTGTCCCCAGAGACTCGCTGCCTAATTTTTCCAGCTGCATCTGCTGATGTGTCGTTTGACACAGTGCAGAGTCAGCACACTCACATCCACCGAGCTCCTGTGTCTCAGGGAGCTGCAGGAAGGAATCCACAGCCACCACCCATGGAGCAGCACAGAGCGGCAGCTGGGCCAGGAGCTCAGACCTCAGCATTTCAGTGCCACCAACGTGCCCAGTGGATGTAAAATGGGGTGAATCCATGGGGGTTTGCCCTTTCCCCCAGCTCAGCATCACTCAGCAGGTTCTGTGTGAATTGTTTCTTGGGGAGGGTGGAGCTGCAGCCTCACACGGGGAAGGCTTTCCCAAAGACACAGCAAACAGCTCTCCCTCATCCCACAGTCCTGAGGCACAGAGCAAGGGCTGAGCTGCTGCTCTGCCCTGCCCAGCCCGGCCCAGGCTGTTCACTGGCACTCTGGGATGTGCACACAGAGCTGCCGGAGCAGCTGCACCCACAGACCACAGCTGGCTTCACACGCCAGCTCTGGCCACCACAAGAGGACAAAAGCTGTCCCAGTCACAGCAGCAGGGACTGACACAGAGCCCTTACACGTTCTGTGAGGCAGGCAGCTCCTCAGGATCCACCAGGCTATCCAGGGCTCCCTCCTCCGGCTCCGCAGCCTCCGCTCCAGAGGGATTTTCTAACCCAAAACGCTCCACTGGTGTCTCACAAGCACTGAGATCCCTCTCACTTGGCAGCACAAAGAGGGGACAGAAGGTCAGATTAGCTCAGGTCAGAATCAAGGGGCTGCCACAGGTGGACGAGGACGTGCAGGTGACACGGGCGGGCACCAAGCCATGCCTGCCAACAGGACCTGCCTGGCTGCCAGCGCCACAGGAGCTCCACACCACTCCCACATCTCCTGTCGGACTAACAGGCAGCTCAGGGTACAAAGGACATCAGCCTGACAGTGCTGCATCTCTTCCCTGGGTCATCCCTCTCTTTCCAGGCCCTTGAGAACGTCCCCAAGGTGGCTCAGCCCTACCAGCCATACTCACACTGCTGTCCAAATTACAGATGGAAGTGTTGGCAGGCATGCTTGTACCTACAATCCTGCTTCATCTCAGAAGCACAGAGAGGAGAGACAAGGCAAGCACGAGCAGCTTCACAGGCACAGAGAAAGAGAGGATGCTCAGCTGGGAAGCAGGAACCAAGTGATAAGGAGACAATTCCTGCGGGCAGAACACGTTTTTGGAGACCCTCACACCAACAGCTCCTCCAAGAACAAGGCTGCAAATCCCACAAAGCCAGTCATTAGGATGGACTGCAGCTTCTGCTCACGAATTTTCCTGGCACGGGCAGCAGCTCCTGGTTCCCAGTGCCCTGGAGAACGTGTAACTCTGCGTGGAGCCAAGAGCTTGGACACGACTCATCTGTAAATGCCAGGCTGGGGCTCTCCAAGGAGGAGGAGCTCGAGGGAGCACAGAGCTCACTGCTCAGAACAGCATTCACACTGCTCCAAACAAATCCCCACAAAGAGGCAGAAAACAGCTCGCCCAGTCCCCGTGGTACTGGGGTCTGGAAGGCAGCACTGCTCTGTCCACACACCAAGATACAAAACAGCTTAATGCTCACACCTCTGTGGAAGGAAGAGAACTGTTCCCGTCACAGCTGGACTCTCCTGACACCAGGAATAGACACCTGAGCGCCTTTAGCTGCAAGCTCAGCCCAGCAGGACCAGCGAGGCCAGGCAATGGCCAGTGGCCACCCCTGCCCTGTTTCCCAGCCCAGGGCCCAGCACACAGCATCACCAGGCTCAGACCATCCTGGCAAGAGCAGTGGGAGCTGAGAGGGAGGCAGAGGCCAGAGCCACAGCTGGGGCAGCCCCAGGGGAAGGATGGGCAGGCACTCTCACTGCCCACCCAGCCTGAAGCTGAGCCAGGGCTGAGGAGGCAGCAGGAGAAGCAGAGGTTTAGTGGGAGAGCCCCTGGGAGAGGCTGGGGGTGCTGTACAGGGCACACCTGGACAGGTGCAGGGAGAGCAAAGCAGGAAGGGCAGCAGGAGCTGGAGCTGCCCACGCCTCCCCTGTGCCTCTGTTTGTACCGTACCTCTCAGCAGCTTCTCTTCCTTCCCTTTGCTCTGCACTGGCTTTGCTTTGGTCTTTTTCCTCTTCTCCCAGCTCCTGGGCCTGCAGGTAAAAGCAAACAGGCTTTAAGGAGTTTGTGGCTCCTTCACCATCAAAGACTTCAAGGGAGTTCTGCTGAACTGGAAGCAGCTGGGCCACATGGCACCCACAGGCTGTTCCAGAACATTGGATGTGCCAGGCTCCTCTCCTGAGGGTCTCCAACCATCCCAGGAATCCTTCCAGAAGCACAAGAGGAGGCCTGGGAGCTTTCTCAGGATAAAAGATGAACTCCCTGCCACCACCACAAACCTGGGACACAGGTTTGGCTTTTCTTTCCAGGTCATTGTATAATCCCAAGTCACACTGAATTCTGGAAAGCATAGGAGAGAAATCTCCCAAAAGTGAAAAGTCACACACACAAAGTGCTGCGGCAATGAAGCAAAGGATGCACAGTCTGGGACCAAAAATGACATCAGGACTCAGTCCTGCCTCCCACCCAGCTTCGAGGGCAGGGTGTGATGGGCTGCAGAGTCACCAGTCCAGGGCTTTCTGACTCTAGGAGCCATCAGCAATCAGCCCCCTTGGCAGCACACTGAGCATTCAGCTGGCTCATTTATGGCATAGTAAATACTTGAGATATGAATAGAAAATATTTGAATGTGAAATTGTCAGCTGCTCCTTTCCCTACCTGCCAGCTCCAGATCCCTCTGTCCCTGCAGCAGGGACACCCGAGGAGGGGAAGGACTTCCCTCCTCACCTGTCAGCCCCACAGAAAGCAGGGGGGCTCATTCATACATTTTTGGGGACCCCAGCAGGTGAGCTCAGCCCCTGCCATGCAGGACTGTGCGTGGAGCAGGGCCAAAACAAGGCGGAATTAAACCCGCAGTAATTTATGCAAATGTTCAGCGAAGCAAATGGCAGAAGGATTCCCTGCAAGTGCTGTCACCTTCCATCACATCAGCCTGGGCAGAGCCCCCAGCCCCAGCCCCCTCCTGCCCCTGTAACTGATGACTCCAATTCCCCAGAACCGAGGAGCTCAGCAAATGTTTCCTCGCTCCAAATGGGCTCTGTCAGCGCTGCCTGGAACGGGAAGGAGGCAGACAAATGGGGAAATGTCATCCTGGAAGAGGGTACTGCTCACAGGTAACTGCTCTGAGCTCCTGCACAGGGCTCCTGCTGCCCCTCTGCCCACCAGGGCAGTCCCTCCTGGGAACCATCCCTGCAGGAACCTCTGGCCACGCTGGGAAGGTGCAGACAGCCCCCATCTGCAGGGAACAAGGGCAGATTTTAAGCCTTGTCCATGGAATTTTCAGATCCTTGCCCCTCCTGCTGCCCCAGCAGCCCCAGAACCCCGAGCAGCTCAGTTTTTCCACCCAGCTGCATCCCCGGAGGACACTTCACATGCTCAAGTCACAGAACCAGCTGTGTGAACACAGGGATGACAGATAATGGGCCACCTCCTCCCCCTGCACAGCCCAGATCCCAGGGGACCATCTCACATCAGCTCACGCTGCAAGGTGCCAGCACTGAGCACTCGGGACAGCTTTGATTTTCAGAGGGGCGGGCACTGCCCAGGCTCCCCAGGGAATGGTCACAGCCTGAGGCTGCCAGAGCTCCACGAGGGTTTGGACAGCGCT
>PYHW01010378.1:551954-563424 GCA_013186435.1 Turdus rufiventris | reverse complement strand
CAGCAGGACACATCCCACAGAGCCTCTGCAGCCACCACAGCTCCTGCCCAAACAAAACCCCTCCAAATCTGTGCTCACAGAGCTGCCAGAGGTGTCCTTTCTTTTTATTTTTAAAATATTTTGCCATTATATTCAAAGCAAGGTGAGCTCCTCACATGAAGCAGGCACATTCCTACAACCCCGAGCAGCTCCAGCCGAGCCTCTGTGCACAGACACAAAAGAGCAGCTGCAGTTCTGCAGGGAGCACCATTTCACACCCAGCTCTCCCCAAAGAGGGCTGTAATAAACCCAAACGTGGCTGCTCCAAGCAGCATTTGCATGCACAGTGCCTGCGCTGCGGGGAGGGAGGGGGGAGCGCAGCAGGCATATGTTTTGTTTTCCCTTCACATCTGATTATGCTCATTATTAGGCACAAGAGGACAGGTGTATTCTCCAGACACAACCCTGCGAACAGGATTGCTCCTCTCTGCTGGACAGGTGCGGGTTTTGCCACTCAGGGTCTCTGCTCGCAATCAGAGCAAGGCTGAGTAACCCCAGCTGGATCCTGGACCCTGCCAACCAACACAGACACGGAGCAGGAGGGCTCCAGAGGAACGTGGGGCTGAGCGAGCCAACTGAGAACCATGCTGAGATAAACCAGAGATGCACAGCAATCTTCAGGCAGAGCTGCCTGACCAGTGCTGCATCCCAGGCTGGCACAGACATGTGCACACGTACACTCCATGTGCCACAGACTCCCTGAAAGGAGCCCCTTTCCCCCCTGCATTAAAGCAGGCAAGACAACCAAATGCTTAAAAATAAGCTTCCCTCTACCAAAATCTGTCAGAGGGAGTTAACCTCCTTTTCTTCCCATTGATTCTATCGTGCTCTGCCACACAAATCCTTCCCATCTGCTTAAGAGAAAGAAAAGGACAAATATATTCACAAAAGAAGAAAGGAGAATAGACTGTACTTCCTTCATTCCCCAGGAAAGCCATTTATTGGGTCTCCTGTTGGGGCAGGGAGAGCTCCTGTGTGCACCCCTGCAGCCACCTCTGCTCTGGGGTTATGTTCTTTGTGTAGCCACCTGCATCTCCTGCCTGCAGAAAAAAATGCACTGGTGGTGCTGCTGTGACCCCTGACTCCTCACACACACCAACCCCTGCTCAGCTCTGCAAAGCCTTCACTGACAGCACCACAGCTCAGGATTGCACCTGCCTGTTCACAGAGCTCTCACACAGCACTGACCTTGCACTCGGGGCTGTCCAAATCAGGAGACACAGTCCCCACATCCAGAACCTCCTCAGACAGCTGGCTCTTCAAGTCCAAGTCCTGAAACAGAAAGTAGAAAATCTCTGATGAGCAACCAGAGATCCTGAGACCAACATCCCGAGCCAGCTCAGAATCCCTGCTCCCCACCCCACTGACAGCAGCTCAGCAGCATTTCCCTTCCCTGGGGGACCAAGGGACACCGGTGCCACACAGGGAGGGCACTGTCACACTGTCACACCCCCCACGCCAACAACCTGGGCAGGAGAGGGTGGCACAAGGAACATCCAAAGGGGACACATCTCCCCCAGCCCCTACCATCCCCTTTGTGATACTGCTGCACATTTCAGGGATTCATTTCCTCACAGCCAGCCCCCAAAGTTATTCCCCATTTCTGGCAGCCTGGGGGGCTGGGCTCACACCAGGCAGAGCCACTTGCCAGCACAGGCTGGTAAATAATGACATTCTCAGCCATTTGCCGGCCACGCTGCCTCTGCTCCCACTGGCAGATGGCAGTGGCAGCTTCCTGTGGAGATGAGGAGATGCTGATGGGCATCTCCCCCCAGCTCAGGGCCACCCTCCCCTCCTGCCTGGGGACCCTCCAGCCACACACACACCCCCCCTCAGCAAAAGCTGCTGAGCCCCAAAGCACAATTCTTACTCTGCTTGTTATTTGCCTTTTTGCAATTATCCAAGTACACTCTCAGCTCCGTGTGACCTACTTTTCCATGGATAATACCTCACCCCCAGCCCAGTCTGTGAGGGGCAGGGTGGCACAGCCGTGGGGCACTGTGAGAGGTGGGCACTACATCATCCCACAGGAACCTGGAGCCCACAGCCAAAGAAAAAAGAGCTTTTGGTGACTCACCACGGGCTGAACCACCTCCTGGTCGGAGAACTTGGAGACAGGCAAGTCCTGCTCACAGCCACTGGCCTTTGAAAGCTGAGAGGAAAATGAAATTACAGCCTGTACAAGTCCTACCCCTGCAGCCTCAGCTGGGCATTCCCAACACAGGTCTGGAAACACAGGTCTGGCCTCTCTCAGGGAAGAAAAGGTGACTGAACATCACGGGGAGCACACCACGGATGTGTGACCCACGGGACAAGCACAAAACATCACTTCACAGAGGGCATGAGGCAGGGCTGGGGAGGGCAAAGAAGTGCTCTTCAAACACCCCTGATAAAAGGCACTTGCTTCCTCTCCATCTGCAGCATCTCTGCAGCTCTGAGCTCCCAGCCCAGCACACAGCACAGCACTGAGCCATAAAAGCACTTTAAAATTCCACTTTGCTGTGCCTAAGTGCAGCGAGGGTTCCTGCACTCCCAGCTGCAGGAACACCCTGTGGCCCTGCTGACTTCAGCAGAACAGCTCAGGTGCACAGAGCACACAGATGAGTTTGGGAAAGCAGCACCCTCAGCTCCTTCAGGACAGAGCGTGTTTTCCAGGCTGGGTTTTGTAGTTCATCATTCCTTACAGACATTACGCATCAGTGAACTTGAGAAATCATCAAAATCAGCAGGAAGGCAGGCAGACTGGAGAGAGATCGTTCATCAGATCCCATATTCTGGCTCGGATCCCGCTCTGGTGCGAACACGAGCGGACAGCGCGTGTCTGTCAGCTCTGCTGCAGGGCTGGGCACGGGCAGCGTGTGACACAGCCCGAGCCCTGCTCCTGCAGCGTGCCCAGCTCTCCTCCCACCCTGCAAGGTTCTGTGCCCCCAGCTCCAGCTCCAGCTCCAGAACCAGCCCTGAGGCTCCGTCCTTCCCCGCTCCAACCTCGCACCTCGAACGCGGCGCCAGGCAGCTCCTGCCACGTCTGCCCCAGCTCTGAGCAAGCTGAGAGAAACAACAGAAGGAGAGAAAACAAAGCAGCACGGGCAGCTGGGCTCAGTGTGAGCTTCATTAGCAGCCCTGCTCGCCCAGCACACTGGAAGCTGAGGCTGCTCCTCCTCCCAGACTCAAACCCCGGCGCAGTCGTGGTTCTGCTGTCGGTGGCTTTGGCAAGGATCTCCCTTGGTGTGTGCGGGAGGGAATGATCGCCCAGCTCAGTCCTGGGAATTCAGAGCACTCATGCCCCCCCAGGAATGACTGCAGGAAAGCACTTGGACTGGCTTCACAAAAACCAGGCAGTGCCCCAAGAGCTCTCCTGAGTCAGGGCCTGACGAGACCACAGGAACGGCCAACACCAAAACCACACAGGCAGCTCTCTTACTTTGCCATCATCCTCTGATCTCGAATCAGCTGCTGCTTCTTCCCTCTCTTCATCCAGCCCCTTTTCTCCACAGGACACAGTGGCAGCAGTGGCAGCCAGGCTGGCCAGCAGATCCCCCTCTGCAGCCGGACAGGCTCGGGGCTGCTCGGGAGAGCCGGGCACGTCCAGCCCTGCTGAGCTCCTTCCCCCCTCAGACTGAGGCAGCTCCTCAGCTGCAGAGGCGTCTCCTTCCACCTCAGCATCTTCTTTGTCCACTACTTCATCCCCAGCAAGCTCCTGCTCCAGGCTGCTGTCAGCATCTCCGGGGAGGATCTGAACTGGGGACGGAGGGCACGCAGCACCAGAATCCAAGGAAGACTCTGGCACTTCTTCAGGATGTCTTGATTTTAAAGACTCCTTCTAGGCAGCAAGTCAAACACAATTACAGACCCAATATCCTCTCTGGGGGATGCAGGAGTCAGGAACAGCACAGGCTCTCCTACAGCAAGCAGCAAAATCACAAATCTTTGGGTGACTTCAAGACCTGTTTGACTTCTTTTCACACAGCCCCATTCCAAGGCAAGGGACTCCATGGACATAATCTCATTCATTTCTTGGGCTCTGACTGTTTTTGATCTTTTGCTTTTTTATTCACAGGGATAAGAGCGGCTGTGCAAGGCCAGCAGCCCCTGCGAGCACCCCACACAGCAGGCCCATTTATGCTTCCACATTGGATCTGTTCAGTGAGAGATGGAAACTTGTGAAAGACCACGGCAGGACATTTCACTTCTGCCTGACATTTCAAGCAGAGGAGAGCAGGCAGGATCACCATCCCACCTTCCAGTGGGACAGCCTGGAGGGTGGGCACTGACTGAAGGCAGCACTCAGAGCTCAGAAAGAGCCTGTGACTAACACAGGGGGAGAGATGGGGGTAAAACAACCCCAGATTAAAGCTTAGTCACCCAAAGGTTCAAGTGCCTGTCCCACAGTGGGGAGGCCACAACACTGCCCATGGGGAGGGGAGCAGGCAGGAGGAGGCTCCCTGATCAGCATGCAAACAGAGCTGCTCGCACGTCCCACTTCCTCACTGTTTTATTAATGCCACGGTGTCTTGTCAAACATTCCCTGCATCCTGTGCACGGCGTGTTCTGTACACTGAGCGCATATTTTAGCGGTGTATTTTTATCAGAGTGCCTCTGGGATGCTGTCAGCTCCCAGCCCAGCGCTCTGGGAGCACGGGCTGAGTGTGGCACTGCTCTGCCAGACCTCCCTGGGGCTAGGCCAGCATCCAGCAGGGTGGAGAGGACAGAGGAGTCCAGCCCCTGGGCACTTCCCCAAAATCCCGCAGCTCTGGGCCTCAGCTGCCATTCCCTGGTTCTGACAGCTCATAGCCCCTGTCCTGCACAGGTTCCCAGAGCCACCAGGCTCCTGGAGGACACCAGAGAAAGGTGGGCAAGGGGAACTCCTCCAGTCACCCTCGTGCTTCCCTTTATGGGGATCAGGGTGGCTGGAAAGTTTTGTTCCTTTTGGACAACTTGCTTCAGAGTTCTCCTGAGGACACCCCAGGGTCCAGATATCCCAAATGAGGCCAAGCAGGCTTTTGATGCTTCAACACAGGATCACAGGCACACCAAAATAAATCAATACACCAGAAACGGTGTGCACACCAAAGGACTTCTCTCCAGGCACGTTCACCTCAGCCACTAAAATATCCCAGAATAATCTCTCTGGCTGGCAGAATCCTATTTTAATGGCAATTATAGGCAAACCTTTTGTTAGCATCGCACTTTGATGATCACAAATGCAACTCTGCAGAAGAGGGAACCGTGCCAGTCAGACACACAGGTGCAGTAGGAGGGAGGCTTTCCCTCCTGCAACAACAGGCTATAGATTTCCTATGGATTCCAGAGCAGGACAAGTCACCTGGGTTATAACTGGCTGTGGCTGATCTTTTCACAAGCTGTAACACTCTACCTGCCCTGATGGGAAATTCCTGCCCATCAAATCACTTCCAGCGATCAGCATTAAACTTTAACCAACAACAGAACCAAGCCAAGCAGCTGCACACACACACACACCACACCAGAAGCTGCCTACTGCATGCAAAGCCTGGCTGGCACCATGCAAGCAGCACAGCGATGCCAGGGAGCCACTCTCACCTCTCCCAGGCTGGCAGTTTCCTCCTCAGGGCTCCCATGGGATTGAGGAGCAGCTTCAGCAGCCCCAGCTGAAGGGCTGCCACGCTCCTCCTGCTCCTCCTTGCTGTTCTCCTAGGTTTGGGGACACAGCCACTTGCAGAATTCCCCACACACCTTGCCAAGCTGGAGCTGGGCCAGGTCAGCACCCACCACAGGCACTCCTCGAGCAGAAAGCTCTCCATCTGAACAGCTTTCCTGGGAGCTCACAGGCCCAGATCCCCAAACTCAAGCTGTTGGATCCTCCAGTGCTGCTTTTCCTGCTGGCCAGCCCCATGAACTCCCTGTTCCTCCAGACTCTTCCCTGTGAACCGTGTCTGATGCTGCCTCCACTCCACCCAACGTCCTGGCTCAGCAAGTCACTAAAACCTCCTATTTCCTTTGGATCCCATTCAACCCTGACCACGGGCTGCACGAAGCCAGTTTTTTTCATGATTTCACCCATCAGTGCTTAGATTTCCCTCTTAGGACTCGCTACACAAATCCTTGTCTCCTGTTTTGCTCGGGAGCAGGCTGAGGAATGCTTTTCTACTGCCACCTCATGGAACTATGAAAGAATTCTGCTTTCCAGTCGGGGCACTGCTGTCTCATCAGGACAGGCTATCGCCCATCTGGGTTAACAGCCTGGCTGTTGGGCAGCAATTGCCATTCCACAATAGATTCCCAAAGCCCCGTCCCCAGCCCATCCCTGCGGCACTGAAATGCCAAGACAGCTCTTTGTTCCTGCACACATTAACATTTCAGTGAGGAATTGGCTGCTTGTTGTGTGGAGATGAGAGAGTCAGGGCTCTCTTTGTCACATCCACTTTAGCATAAGCCTCTGCAGATCCTGCCCAGCACCCTGAATAGCTTCTCCAGCAAAGTACTCTACAGCTTAATTTTCGTGTGCTGTGAAAAGGATAAGGGAAATACTCTAAAACACTTTAAAAGAAATTAATTTGCCTTTCAGATACTGGAATAGGATTTTCAAAGCGGTGAGAAAGGATTAATGTCAGCACAAACAGTCGGGCCAAATCGCCAGAGCTGCTTACAACGCACTTCCCATTGTGCCCTTGTCATCTTAAGCCTGATCCCAGCTAAGGCAGCACAGGGAAAGCACAGCTCTGCACAAGGCCTTGGATGCACTGAATGCTCTGTGTCTCAGCCACGGGATTTGTCAGCAGGGCAAGAAGAAAGAGAAAAAGGTTTTGTGTTGCCGCGTGCAGCCCACGTGAAGATTCCTGAGGCAGCAGTGCCAGAGCCAGAGCATTCCCACAGGACATGGGGGACATCCCCTCTTCCTCCAGGAACAAGGAGCCTTCCCTCCACACCCCCTGACAAACACAGCGCAGATGGAAGTGCCTCTTCCTCACCCAGCCTTCCTCCCACACTGAGTGGTACCTCCGACCCCAGACCCTTTTCCTGCTGCTCCCTGGAAAAGCAGATTTGCCTTCGCCTGCTTCACCTACCTGGCTCTGTTTTTACTGCCTGAGGATGAAACAAAGCTCCAGCCTGTGTAAAAGTGTCTCCTCAAGTCCCAGCTACCAAACCAAAACCACACCAAGCAAAACTTCCCATCAATGCCCACCCCACAGCCCCCAGCCCTGCTGCTGTGCCTTCCTCTCCATCACTCTGCTCCAGGTTGTTCCTGCTCCTGTGTGACACAGAAAACTCGTCCCTCTGGCACCACTCACTCCCTGGTAGTGCCACAGCTCCTCTCCCACCTGGGAGCTTCCCTTGCCCATCCCATCACCGTGGTCTTACCTCAAAGCTGCCTGCTAGGGCTTCAACATCCAGGTACACGTTTTTTAACAGTCTTGAGGTCCCATGGAAACTCTGAAGGATTGGAAAAAAAAAGAAAAAGGCCAAGATTGAGTTCTGACCTCTGCAATGCCACAAGAGGGGCTCCTCAGCAGTGAAATTGGGCAGCAGAGCCATGGCAATGCACCTACAGCCAATTCATCTTGGAATGACACCGTGGCACCATGGGAAAATAGGATCAGATGCTTTTTGGGGAGCAAACAGCACAAAGAAAAGAGCACAAATGAAACAAATGGAACAGCAACAGCCAGGGCACACAAATACCTCATTTTCACTTTCTTCCTCTTCACTTTTCCATTTCTCTGGCACTGCCACGTTCAAGGAACTCTTCTCTTCACAGATCAAACCCAGCAGGTTCTTACGGCTCGTGGGCCTCGAGATCTCTGCAGGCTGTGAAAGCCACAAGAAAGGGAAGTGAGAGATCAGACAACAGGAAAGGGGAGATAAAGACTCACTGAGACACGGGGCAGCTGCTGGGCTCTGTTTCCTACCACTTAACATGTTTGTTTCTTTTTGAAGGAGTTTATGTCTATGTTTTGCACATATTTTGCTTTGCCAACCTTTAAAGGGTCAATTTTTTACCATTTAACAAATTTTATTGACCCCCCCAGGTCACTTTCTAGCAATAAAGCATCCAACATGGTTGTAAACCTTACATTCATCTGGACAATAGTTCTTCAAATTTTATTCTCAAATAGAAGAGTGAAAATAGTTGATTAAATTGCATTATCTGTCTTGTTTGTCATGCTTCATTTGCACACCCAAAACTTAATTTGCCCACCCAATTACACTAAAACCTAACACACTTTTCCCCCCGTAACAGTTATTGAAACAATTCTTTCAATCTGCCATACACAGCAGAAGAAAGCTCACCACTAATTTAGCACTGGGCTCCCTAGAAATAGAAGAAGAAAAGAAATACAGTTTTATAACATACAACAGTATCTCAAAACTGACAGAAGATCACAAACCCTGTCATTGAAGTGTCCCCCATGCCCTTCACAGTGCACATTGCCAGGGAAGAGGGAGCCTCACCAGAGTTCCTTCCTTGGGGACGAGGCTGGATTGCAGCACACTGCCCAGCTCCGGGTTCAGGGAGCCACGAAGGGCCAGGGATGAAGACGGGGCGAGGCCACGGAGAGGAGAGAGGGTGCCCAGGGGAGGCTGGAGAGGAGCCAGCTGGGAGCCTGGGGGCTGGAAAGCACAAGGAAGTCACTGGCAGGACAGCATAGCTCCCATTCCTGACCTTGGAATGGGACAAGGAGCTCCCCTGGGCAAGCAGGGGCTGTGGGACCAACCCTGCTCATGGGACAGGTAAGGAAACAGGGTTGGATTTACCCACACATTTTGCTTTCCAAATGCCCTTCTGAACGGGTCCTGGATACTCCCAGACACCCCAAGAGTGTGTGCTTACTACAGAGTGTCTTACAGCCCAAACTGAAGGTGATTCTGTGCTCAGTGTTCCCTCCCCTGCTGATTTACTGCCCATCACTCAGGTTTGGGGTACAAGGCATTTTGCTCATCCTCTGCCCAGCCCTCCCCAGAAGCACTGCAGGCACAGCCACTCACAGGGAGTTGCTTCAGGAACTGCTTCTCCTTCTTGTCCTTCTTCTTCTCTTTCTTCTCCTTCTTTTCCTTCTTCTCTTTCTTCTCCTTCTTTTCCTTCTTCTCCTTTTTCTCCTTCTTTTCCTTCTTCAAGCTGCCCCGTGCCAGCAGCTTCTCCCTCTCCCGGATGACCAGCTGCCTGTAGTGCTCATCACAGGGGTGCTCCCACGTGGACTGGCCATTTTCAAAGTTGAAGAAATAGATGTCACCACCCGTGATAGCTTGGCTGCACGGCCAAAACAGCAGGAAAAGGTGAAAAAGCACGTTAAAAATACAGCTGCACAGGCCACAACATCTTTGCTGACGGTGTAAGCACCTGAAGCTCAGGGAAGAGGAGTGTGATGTCTCCAGGAAGCCAAAAATGTACCAGTGTGGGGAAGCAGCAATCCCTGGATGGTCATAGCCAGCTTCCCAAATGGTTTTTTCCCCTTCTTCTGCCATCCCTGAGCTCCTGATGCCCCATCTAACCCAATTCTCTGCCCTGCTCCTGTCACTGGGAATGCCCAGCACAGTTCTCACCAGGCTTTCCACTCCGGGGGCAAGGGGGTCACCAGGCACTCCCCGGCCAGCCACAGCAGCTCCGGCTCCTTGTCGGGGTCAATCCCAAGTGTTGGTGCATAAGCCCGGATTTCTGGGGAAACAGAAAAGGAATCTGTAAACTTGGCCTGCCCAACAGAGCCACGCTCCTCAGCTAAAGCTGGGGAAATCCTGAACCCAAAACAAAGCTGCCCAAAGCCACCAGCAAAGTGCTGTGTGCCTGCAGAGCCCCTCCTGCAGGCTGGGGACATGGGGAATGTCACTGCAAAGTGACATTCAGCTCTGCCTCCGCTAAAATCCGTGTATTCTACCCTCTCCAGCCACTTCAGGAACAAATTCCCGCTTTCTGAATACACCTAGAATGCCTGAATCCCTTCTCCCAGCTCCTGGAAGATGGGCCATGCTCACCTTCCTCCTTAGGAATGTAGGATTCATTGTACTCTTCTTCCAGAATGAGCTGGTCCCCGATGCACAGGGGTCCTGCCATGGATCCCACACCTGGAAACAGCACACAGTCACAACTGCCCTCAGAAAAGAAAATTCCTCCTCCCCAGCACACGGCAGGGCTCACACACAGCAAAACCGCATCAAAGAGCTTCCACACACACAACTGTGTGCTCAAACACACATCTGAATGCCAAGGTCAAACATTTCAGCCCAAACCTCCCCAAATTCTCCATGCAAAAACCACTCTTCTGCTTTCCTGGGGTTTGTGGTACCTGCCAGGTACCCCGAGTGATAACCACCCAGAGCAGGATCACCACCTGTGACACGGCCATCGCTGCCCTCCTCACCTCCCCGTGTCCTCAGCCCACCCTGTTTTATAACTCTTATGTAAAGTAAGTCTCAGAAGCAGCAACTAATCCTGGCAGTTTCCAGGCGAAGATATTCTCAGGACAGCCAAACCAAACCAGCACCACAGAGCTCACACCACTCCCCCTCCCAAATGTCCCCAGTCAGAGCATTTGGATGTGGGCAACTCGCTCAGGTCCTTCTGTTCCTATTTTCCTTTCCCATAACGATCTCAGCCCCATCTCCCATCCCTGGCGTTGGCACTCCGGGATGAATTATGGGCTCACTCGTCCCTTGGAGACTCGCTACGTATGGGGAGACCTTAGTGAGACCTTTCAGTGCTTGAAGGGCAGCTGTAATAGATGAAGACAAGGGGGAACGGCAAGAGGAGGATTTAGGTGAGATCAGTGTGGGGAATTCTTCGCTGTGAGAATGGTGAGACCCTGGCACAGGATGCCCAGAGAAGCTCCATCCCTGAAAGTGTTCAAGGCCAGGTTGGACGGGGCTTGGAGCAAGCTGGGATAGTGGAAGGCGTCCCTGCATAGCATGGGGGTGGAACTGGATGATTTTCAGGTCCCTTCCAACCCAAAAAGCGGCTCTATAGCTCCACGCAAAGAGAACCGAAGCCTCGCTGCAGCCGCCGCCGCGCCAGCCCGGAGCCACGGACAAAGCGCGGTTGGCAAGGAGGACAAACAGCTTTGGCTAATAGCGTATTTTAAAAAATAGGAAAGAAAGCCGTTTTCACCCTTACCACGACAGCACCCACGCGACCCACGCACATCCAGGATCCGGCGGACCCCGCGTGGGGCGGGAGGCCGGAATCGCGCGGCGCGGGGCCGCTCCCCGCAACCTCCGCTCACCGAGGGGACCCTCCCCGGCTCA
Organism: Turdus rufiventris; assembly: GCA_013186435.1. Lineage (NCBI taxonomy): Eukaryota > Metazoa > Chordata > Aves > Passeriformes > Turdidae > Turdus > Turdus rufiventris. The sequence continues at coordinate 552,174 of PYHW01010378.1, read as the reverse complement.
GTGCCGTTGTGGGGACCGTCCCCTCCCGCCGCTCACCGCGCCCCGCGCCGCCGCCGCCGCTCCGCGGGTGCCGCCGGTTGCGCGGGGCGCGGGAGCCGCCGCGGCCGCTGCGCCAGGCCCCGCCCCCTGCCCGCCATTGGCCGGCCGGGAGATGCGCGACGTCCCATTGGTCGTCCGGGAGGCGGGAGGCATGACGTCACAGCGGCGGGGCCGCCGGGGG
>PYHW01010378.1:535219-547419 GCA_013186435.1 Turdus rufiventris | reverse complement strand
TGACACCTGCCTGTGGATTTGGGGGCTGAGGCTGGGCCGTGCTGGGCGAGGAGCTCCTGCTCTGTTTGCACAGTGCTGGATTGATGTTTGCTTTTTGTGCAACTCCCTGATGTCGCTGCCTCCTGCTCCACCGCCTCCTTCTCTGGGCACAACAAAGAGGGTCCCACTGTGCTCATGAGCCTTCCTGTCTTTTCTTCCTTCCCCAGCTGAATATCCTGGTGGATACAGGGAGCAGTAACTTCGCCGTGGGAGCTGCACCACACCCCTTCCTCCGGAGATACTACCAGCGGCAGCTGTGAGTATTCTGGGGGGACACATTGCACAGCCTCTCAGGCACGCTGCTTCTCCTTGCTGGAGGTCTGGCCAGACCCTGCCAGGCCCAGCCTGGCCTCTGGAGTGGCTGGATCCACACAAGCCCTGCCGGTCTGACCCATCCCTCTGCCGGCATTGCAGGTCCAGCACCTACCGCGACCTGCGGAAGGGAGTGTACGTGCCCTACACCCAGGGCAAGTGGGAAGGGGAGCTGGGCACTGACCTTGTCACCATCCCCCACGGCCCCAACGTCACTGTCAGAGCCAACATCGCTGCCATCACCGAGTCAGACAAATTCTTCATCAACGGCTCCAACTGGGAAGGGATCCTGGGACTGGCGTATGCTGAGATTGCCCGGGTGAGTCCTTGCTGACAGGCCTGGGTGCGAGCACCAAAACGCTTCAGTTGCCTTTTTCCTTGTCCCTGTTTGTCCCCTGGGTGCAGAGAGCTCCTGGAGAAGGGACAGCACTGACACATCCCTGTCCTGCCTCTGCCTTCCCCTCCCACCAGCCCGACGACAGCCTGGAGCCCTTCTTTGACTCCCTGGTGAAGCAGACACGGGTGCCCAACATCTTCTCCCTGCAGCTGTGCGGGACAGGCTTCTCTCCCAACGAGACAGAGGCCGTGGCCTCGGTGGGAGGCAGCATGGTGAGCAGTGCACCGGTGGCTGAGGGGTTCCCTGGTGGCACTGCCAGCGCGTGGTGGCAGCGCCGTTCTGTCTGCTCTGCAGATCATCGGGGGCATCGACCGCTCGCTGTACGTGGGTGACATCTGGTACACCCCCATCCGCAAGGAGTGGTACTACGAGGTCATCATCGTCAAGCTGGAGGTCAACGGCCAGGACCTGAACATGGACTGCAAAGAGGTGAGGGGGCAGTGGGGGACCTGCCCCACAGGCACTGGGGGCACCCACCATGGGTCAGAGGAGGCTGGGAGGGGTGAGCTGGGGTTCTGCACCTGGGTCACTCCTCCTCTTCTGCCCCCCAGTACAACTATGACAAGAGCATTGTGGACAGCGGGACCACCAACCTCAGGCTGCCGAAGAAGGTGTTTGAGGCTGCGGTGAAATCCATCAAAACAGCGTCTTCGGTCAGTGGAACCCATCCCTTCCCCACAGCCCAGGGCCAGGGGGGGCTGTGGGCAGTGTGGCTGCCCCTCACCAGCCTGGCATCTCTGCTCCCTGCCTAGCTTGGTCCCACTCACCTTCCCTTCCCTCTGGTAGACGGAGAAATTCCCAGATGGCTTCTGGCTGGGGGAGCAGCTGGTTTGCTGGCAGGTCGGCACCACTCCCTGGCACATCTTCCCCGTCCTGTCCCTCTACCTGATGGGGGAGGCCACCAACCAATCCTTCCGGATCACCATCCTGCCCCAGGTGAGTGTTAGCCCCGGGGAGCGTGGGCAGGACCGCGCTGGGTGGCCACAGCTGCCTCCCCTGCCCCTTCCCTGATGTCCCCTCTCCCCCTGCAGCAATACCTGCGCCCGGTGGAGGACGTGGCCACCTCTCAGGACGACTGCTACAAGTTCGCCATCTCCCAATCCTCCACGGGCACCGTCATGGGCGCTGTGATCATGGAGGGTTTCTACGTCGTGTTCGACCGTGCCCGCAAGCGCATCGGCTTCGCCGTCAGCGCCTGCCACGGTGAGCTGGGCCCACGGGGCCGGGGGGATGAGGGGGTGTGGGTGGGCAGTGACCAGACCCTGCCTCCCCTCCCCACAGTGCACGACGAGTTCCGGACGGCCGCGGTGGACGGGCCCCACCTGCACGCCAACATGGAGGACTGCGGCTACAACATCCCGCAGACGGACGAGTCCACCCTGATGACCATCGCCTACGTCATGGCGGCCATCTGCGCCCTCTTCATGCTGCCCCTCTGCCTCATGGTGTTCCAGTGGCGCTGCTTCCGCTGCCTGCGGCGGGACCACGACGACTTTGCCGACGACATCTCCTTGCTGAAGTGATGGCAGAGCCTGGCGCAGCCCCGGCGCCGCAGGTGAGGCAGCAGGGCAGGGGCCTTGCTCCGGGGGCTGGAGTGTGGCAGCAGCGTGGGGAGCTCAGACCCCGTGCCCGGGGCCTGGGGACTCGGTGTCCGTCAGGGCCAGCAGCCAGGGGAGCCCCAGGCGCAGTCTCCATCCAGCTGGGAGAGAGTGCAGCAACCCCATCCCGGGAGCTGGGAATGGCTTCTCTGCTCCAGCACCAGGACAGGACCAAGCTCTCCCACCCAGCCTTGCCTGGCTTGATGGAGTGACGCTGATGAGCCATCCCCTGCCTGTCCCCTTCCATCCCTGTGCGTCCCTTTGCAGCTCGCCCCTTCGCAGCTGCCAGCCCAGGCTCTCTTGTAGGGAGCTGTGCTGCAGCTGTGCCTCCCCTGTGACTCCCTGCACTGAGCCAGACTCCAGGGTTGTCCTGGAGTCACCCAGCCTCGGGTTTTTCAGAGACAGCCCTGCAGGACCAGCCTGGGCTGGCCAGACAGGGCTTTCCCTCCTACCCTGCTGCCCGTACATCGCTCACTCTGACATTTCCCCTGCATTTTCCTGCCTTCCTGAGGTGTGCTCCTGCTGCCGCCAGCCCCAGGACTCCCTGTGCCCTCCTGGGACCCATCCTCTTCCAGGGCAGGCAGGAGCAGGTACCCACCCTCTCCTGGACAGGCAGGAGCAGGTACCCACCCTCTCCCCACCTCACCTGGGAGGGGAAACTCCCTGCCCTTGTTTCCAGCATCAGCAGTGGCTGCCACGCAGGAGCCAGTGCCAGGAGTGAAGTTCCCAGCCCTGGCCCCGGCTGCTCCCCAGCCCACCCAGCCCTTCAAAAGCCATAGGGGAGCCTGGGCCCCCCCTGCAGCCCCCCCACCTCCCTGCCAGCACATCCCACGGCACAGCAGCTCCCCTCTGCTCACTCCACACGTCCAGGCCCGGCTGTGGGACATCCTGGGGACAGGCAGCAGCTGTGGGAACTGCAGCATTTATTGTTTTTTTAAACACATGGTTGTATTTATTTTATTTTTTTTTTACAAAGCGTGTCACTGGTAGCGCAGCTGCGCGTTGAGAGCGTGTACAGAGCCGGTCCCGCGTGTACAGACCACGGCTGCCTCTCACCTGTACAATATATCCATATATCTCTATTTTTAATTCTAGCCCTGAAACCCACTGTTCCAACATTAGGGGTCGGTCCTGTTTTGTTTTGGGTTTTTTTTTTAATTTCTTTAGCCTTCTGCTCAGTCCTTGGCCACTGTGGGCACCATGCAGGAGCAGGGCTCGTGCCGCAGCCATGTGTTTGGTGATGGTGAGGGGGTCCCAGCTGGCTTGAGGAGGGGCTGCAGGGCTGGGGCAATGGCTCACAAGCCCAAAGGACCCTGAGCACAGCAGGCAACTCTGTCCTTGTGGTGTTGCTGTAGCACGGGGAGGATTTTCCATTTCCATCTCCTCCCCGTGCTGCAGGAACACCATCCCTTCCCCAGAGCAGACACCCCTGACCTTGCAGGCACTGGTAGTGCTGTATTCCCTTGTTCTCTGCCTCCAGCCTGGATAGGAAGGAGCTCAAACACTGAGATTCCACAATTAAAAGAGGGGGATACCTGCAGTGCCAGGGCCGAGCTGGCGGCTGCCCTGCAGAGCCACCTGGTCAGGCAGGGACAGACTGAGAACCCAGAGCAATCACGGAGCATAAAGCCTGTTAACTAAATCCTGCAGCCACATTTCCTTGGGAGAGCAGCGAGGGAGCCAGGAAAGGCAGGCAACGTAGGAGAGCAGCCAGCCCTCGCATGGGGCACTGCCACAACAGCCCCCACACTGCCCCTGCTCACTCACAGAGCCCCCACCCCAGCCTCGCTCCAAACCCGCACCCAGCCGCTCCCTGAAAAGGGCAACCTTCTCCCCCCACCCTCGTGCCTGCCCAGGACCCCCAGGACCCCAGAGACTCTGTTGTGGACCACTGCCTTAAAACACGCCCCGAGCGTGTGCGTGCGCGCCGGAGGAGCCGGCCTGCGGCGGGGTCAGCACCCTGCGCTGCTCCCCTGCCCTCCTGGGCAGAGGGGCTGCCAGCAGTGCCCAATTCCTGCCACAGACCGCCAGGAACGGGGGGGGATTTTTAGAGAGTCATTGCAAGATTTTCAGCGGTGCTGAGCACCTCGCAATCCCACCGAAATCCATGGAGAAAGGGTTGGCGTGTCAGCCCGTGCTCGAGGAGGAAGTACAGGAGAGGGGAACGCAGGAATTTGGACAGGTTGGTTTATCCTGAGCTGCAGCGCAGCCGTGTCCGTCCGCTCCCTCCCCAGCGCCCAGTGACAGCAGCAGGGGAAGGGAAGGGAAGGGAAGGGATGGGATGGGATGGGATGGGACGGGACCATGGGCTGTCGCTGGAGGCTCCAGTACTCTGTAACCCAGTGTCTATGTAAGAACAATGAATGTTAACACGGTAAATTATTATGACATTAAAAAGGAAAAAAAAAATGACCACGAGAAATTGGCTCTTTACCTGCAGCTTTTCATTAGCAAGAGGGGAAAGAACAGGTGATGGCTGGCAGGGATGTGGGGATGGAAAGGAGCTGATGGGATCCAAGTGGGAAGAGGTGGCTGAGGCAGTTCCCAGCAAGCACGGAACACTGACCCTCATTTGTGGGCTAAGAAATGAGGAGCTGCAGCAAATCACTGCATAATATACACACTTTATTTATGAATTTGTATGTTTACAGACTTTCTATACACACATTACCTATATAATAAAAATGTACATGTGTATACATGATCGTATAAATATAGAACTGTAGAAATCTTAGAACTGATCCTGTCTATTCACAGCAACTCCTCCTGGGGGCCCACGTTGTCCCAGCAGCCGTCATTTGAGGCTTGGGCAAAAGGGGCAAGTGTCATTCGTGTTGGTTTGTGCCCAGAATTTGATGCACTGGAAGAGAGAGAATTAGTCAAGAGCCACTGGCCCAACCCAAGGGTGCCACCAATGTCCACAGCACTCGCTTCAGGGATGGTTTGCTTTGCTCCTTGCAGCCTCCATCACAAGGTCACCATGAGGAAGGAGCCTTTGTCACCCTTGCAGGATTGTCAGGCTCTCTTCAACATGAGTTTCAATTTCCTGGAGGGGCTGCTGCTGGAGACCCCAGAGCTGCTGGGATGGGGGAGCTGCCCACACTGCCAGACCCATGGGATAGGAAAATCTCCTCTTCCCAAGAGTTCCTGTCTGGCATCCCCAGCCCAGACCCCTGGGCAGCAGTGGCAGCTCTCCCCTCACCCTGAGCTCCAGATCCTTCCAGACTGTCCTGCTCCAGCATCTAACCCTCACAGGCTCAGGGACACAAGGACAGCCTGTTCTAAAGCCACCACACAAGCTGGCCTAGCCAAGAGTACGGAAAGGATGGGATGACAGGATGCAGGGAAGCTGTTTATTGATCGTACCCTTCTCCTGGCAAGGTGTCAGGACAACAAGGACTCGGGAAGGGTCACTTGGAAGGAGCAGGAGGCCCCGAGCAGCAGAACACACTCACCTCCTTGTGCAGCACATGTGAGCAGGCCATGGGGTGAAGGTCACCGGGCTGCACGAGCTTCTGGCACATCAGACACAGCTTACAGGCAGCTGGGGTCTGGGATGGGCAGTGAGGGAAAGAGAGAAGGCAGGGAAGTCAAGATACATGGCTCTGATCACAGATTCAGCTGCAGCCTGAAGCCACAGGCTGCCCAATCCCCTCTGCCCACAGCCAGCAGGGCCTGAGAGCCACCACGGATCTGTGCCCTTCAGCTCAGCAGCACAGGGAGATGTGTGAGCCCCCAGCTCAGGCACATCCCAGGCAGGCTCCCCCTCCCTCCCCAGTCCAGGGAAGCCAAGTCCTTACGTGTGACGCTGTTCCCGGGTAAGCGACCTGGGCCGGGGGCAGGAACATGGGCGTGCTGATCTGAGGCAGGGGAGCAGAGAACATGGGGGCCCTGATCCGGCCCAGAGGCTGCAGCAAGGCAGAGGAGGCACATCAGAACATCATCAGGACAGAGGAGTCACCCCGAGTCACCTCGGGGAAAAGCGTTCCCTGGTTACACAGGAAAGGGAACCCAGGGGACAGCCCTGGCACACATCTGAATGCCAAGGTCCTTCCAGCAGCCCCCACGCTGTCCCACCTGAGCGCCAGCCGCTGCCCGCTCCTGCTGCTCCGCCAGCTTGGCTGCCACCAGCTGGTTCAGCTCCTCCATGGTCAGGCCGGCCAAGGTCCTCCGGGCAGTCTTGATCTGCTGCAGGATGCTGGTCAGCTGGGCCCTGCGTGGACAGCAGCCTCTAAGAGCTCCCAGTCCTCACACGCTGGGATCCCTCAGCCATCACTGCCTGGGGAAAGCCGTGTGCTCACCCTCCAAGGGAGGTGAGTCGTGCTGAGGAGCTTCTCTCCCCGAAACACTGGGGAAAAGAGCAGGGAACCTCCAGAGACAGAAACTGGCTGTGCCCAGATATCCCTGCTGTGACCCCCATGGCAAACCTGCCCCATAGAGACCCCACCTTCCCCTGCAGACCCTGCTCACACCAGGAGCCCCCTTCCCCTGACCCCAGCTCCCATCCCACTCCCAAACCAACACCCCCAGCCCCTCACTTGTTGCACTGCGGGAACCGAGTCAGCAGCCTCTCCAGCAGCTTCTCCAGCTTGTCGGCCGGCTGCTGGGGCCGGTGGAACTCGGGAGCGACGCTGACGCCGCCCAGGCCGGGCGGAGGAGGGATGGAGGCGGCGGGGGCCATGTGGGGGCTGTGTGTGCCCATCAGCGATGCCACCACCGGGCTGTTCCTGCCCTGGGACGCGGGCAGGGGCGGGGAGGGCTGGTTGGGCCTGGACATGGCGGGGTTCAACAGAGGGAAGGAGAGCGCCCGGGGATCGGCGCTGGGCATGACCATGGGCACGGGGACGGGCCCGATGGGGAAGGGGAGCCGGGGGGTCAGGGATGGGCTGGGCTGGAATGCCGTCAGCATGAAATCTGTCTGAGGAAGAAAAACAGGGCAAGAGGGAAAGGCTGGTTAGAGTAAGGACACCTGGAAGCAGAGCTGAGTGCACTCTTCTCCAGCCAGCGAGGTGGGAACTGCAGGCACTGGCAGCTGGAAAGGGAAGGAGGTCAAGGAGACCCTTCCCCTGCTCTCCAATAAGCCCAGACAGGGAATGGGCCAGCAGCAGGCAGGCTGTGCCAGGGCCTGGCAGCACGGAATGCCCGTGCCCTGGAGCTGGAGAGGAACTCACTTCCGAAGGCGGGGGAGGCAGCGTCGGCGTCGGGATCTGCGGGAGGCTGCTCAGCTTTGTGCCGTTCCTCACCATCTGGATGTGGTCGTTGAACTGATCCTAGCAGAGAGGGAAGGAAAGGGGCACATTTATCAAAGCTGAGCAAGTTTGGGGCACTCTAAACCAGGGCCTAAAGTGGCACTGTTTGGGTCCACAGAAGAATGGAAGAGGAGCCGAAGGGAGGAACACTGTGTGTGAAGAACTGCTCACTGTTTTTGAAGAATTCTTCACTGCTAGGCTGGGAGAGGTCAGCAGGAACTTACTCGGACACTTTGCTTGGTCATTCGTATCCTGTTCAGCCTCATCTCCCACTCCTGCTTTGGCCTCATGGTCTCCAGCGTGGGCGGCGCAGACCTGCAAGCACAGCTGAACTTTCCCACTTGCAACTGTGCTCTCACTGGCAGCAAAGTGGGAGCAAGCAACCCCCCACACCCTCAGGAAATCCTGAACTATTCCAGTCCAACCTCCAGCGTAAGCACAGGAAGAGGAGATGGGACACGGGGACACCTGAGTGACTCTCCCTGTCACTTCTGACACAACACAGACTTACTTGAGGTAGGTGAGGTGTAGCTCTGCTTCTTTTTCTGCTTCTTCTAGTTTCAACACCAGCAGCTCCTTCCGGCTCTCCAGGGACAGGATCTATGGAGAGAGGCTCCGTTTTTGTACTCCCCTGTTTTCTGCTGCCAGACCAGGCACTGGGCACTGCTCCCCACTAATGCTCACTGCACTGACATTTGCTCGTTTTTCCTCTTATCCCACAAAGTGGGGCTTGGCCTTGTCCTGAACTGCTCCTAATTTCACAGAACTGTACATTAACCATCTGGAATCCCAAACCAACCACTTTGCAGGGAATAAGTCAGCTGCTCACCTCTGCCTTCCAGGCTCGTTCTGTCTCCTCAAGAATGTTCCTGTTGATTTCATTGTGCTGGTTCTTCAGCTTGTCCAGCTCCATCTCCCACAGCTGCCTGCACACAGAACAGAACGAGTCCCCTTAGGGTCAGGCAGCAGAATGGGATCGATCCCAGGAGCTCTGGATGGGCTGGAACCATGGAAGATCAGCAGGCTCCAGACTGTGACACCAGCCCCAGCTCCCCGGGCTGTGTGAGTCACTGTCCCAGCAGCGAGCTGCTCCAGAGCACACAAACAAGCGGTGTGCAAACACGCTGGGCCAAACGAGGGGAATTCCCCTCGGCAAAATTCAGCCTGATCCCAGGGAATATCTGAACCAGGAATCACCCCCAGCAGCAGGCAGAGCTGTGCTGTTGTGATCCTGGAGAAGTTTAAAGCTGGGTGCTTTGGAACTCCTGGGTCTGGAACATCCCTGCCCAGCTTTAAACACCCGAGCGTGCCAGAGTTCAGTGGAGCTGGACAGCTGTGGGGAACAGACAGGGAAATCAGTCTGCCCCAATTCTGGGGAGTTGAAATCCAACCAGAAGTAGCAGTTACAGGCTGAGGCAATCTACCAAGTACAAACTCTAATCTTATGGGATCTTTATGTCACAAGCATCTAGGAGTCTGCTTGTGATTGGGATCAAAGTAGATTTAATCCAGAGCCCTGATGCTGAAAGAGGAGATAAAACCTCTAAAGCACGTAACTGGCCAGCACTGCTGGATCATTGTCTCTACCCTGCCCCAAGCAAGAGCATCGGATTCACTCTGAGGCAAAATGACAGGAAGGAACAGCACTAATCAGGTGAAGGGTAAGAGCCTTACTTCTCATCAGACTGCTCTGCAATCAGAGAGGCAATCTTGTTTTCCTTCTCCTCCTGCTCCTTCAGCAACCTGCACAGGAGAAAAGGGGCAGCACAGCTGGAATCCCAACGGGACAGGGCCCACATTCAAACCAAACGCCCTCCCAGCACATCCCTGGGCCCAGCCACACACCACAGGCTGGGGATGGCTCCCTGCAACGTGTGTGGGCTGCCAACAGCCTCTGGAGCACAAATCCTGCTGTCTCATGACACTGCACAAAGGCTGTGGCACAGAACCAGGCTCGCTGCAGCTGTGCTGCTCCCCCAGCACGTGCCATGGTCACTTGGTGGAAAAGGGCTGAGAACTTGGAGCCATCACTGGAAGAGTTTTACCCAAAAACATCGCCAAGACCTCAGAATAAAAACCAGACCTCTATGACATGACAGAATGGCTCCATAAAAGTGCCAGTTCAAATACAGAGCCTATTCTAAATGCATCCAAATACAGTACTGACCTAAATACTCGCTGCCTCCTGAAAGTTTAAAGCTCTTTGCTCCATCAGGTTTATATCACAGTTAGGCAAAACCTTCTTCCCCAAAATCAAACATTTTCTTTTCCATACAAATACCTTCTGCCCTTCTCACAGAGTTTCTCGATTTCAGCTTTGAGATCCTGCTCTTTCTGCAGGAATTCTTTCTTTTCTTTCTCCATCTTTTTCTTAGTCTCTTCTCGCTTGATCGTAACATCCTGAATCGCTTTCAGGATCTCCTGGAGTAAAAGAAGCATCACACAGATACAGAGCAAAACTACCAACTAATGATTTTGATTTAAAATCCATTATCTTTTTGATTAATTGATTAATGAGATTACACAACAAACTCTTTCTTTTTAATAGATCCAGTCAAGATATAAATCGATTATATGAGGAAACTCAGGAGACTGATGATCTGGACCACAGGTACGCCTGCCTCTTCATAAAGACTTTAAAATTAATTACAGGGCAGGTTAAACAAACTCTTCATCAAATACCTGGTGGTTTTTCATCTCCTCTTCTCTCCGCTGCTGGAGCTGCTTAAGCTGGACCTGCAGCTGATTCTCCACCTGCCTCTGTTTGTCCAGCACCTCCTGGTAGCGCTCCTTCAGCAAGGCCCGCTCAGACATCATCTTGTCCTGCAGTGGAGAGCAAAATTCCTCTGTAACAAGGACAGCTTAAGGACTTCAAGGCTGGTATTTGATGGTCTTGGAGGTCTTTTCAAATGTAATGATTCTATGATTCTATTTGGACAGGAAAAAAGTGGGAAGAACAGCTCCAGCTCCTTTGCCAAGGGCAGAGCCCGGACCTGAGTGCAGGGCTTTGATACACACCAAGTTCTTCTCGATGTCCTGGTCCGTGTTCACATTCGCATCGGCCGCCTTGAAGTCAGTCTGTGAAGGGAGATGATTGAGATCAGCCCCTGCAGTGACCACAGAGGGACTCCAGCCTGCCCTGGGCACCTGTTCCAGAGCTCTGCCACCCTCCACTAAAAGAGCTCTCTGTCATATTGAAATGAAACTTATCACTTTCGTTTATGGCCATGGTTCCTCATCCTACAGCTGGGTGCCAACAAAAAGAATCTGGCACCATCCTCTGACATCCCTTGGAGATATTTATATGCATTAATGGGAATCCATCTCAGTCTTATCTAGACCAACCAGCCCAGCTCCTGCAATCTGTGCTTATAAGAGAGATGCTCCAAATCCCTCATCATCTTCGTAGCCTCCACTGGACCCTTCTTCAGTAGCTCCTCGTCTTTCTTGTACTGGGGAACCCAGAACTGGACAGAGCACTGCAGATGCGGTCTCATTAGGGTCGAATTTTAATTAAAGATTAATTGAAGACTGTTCAAAGTGAAGGACTAGGCACACAGCAGCAGCTATAAAGCTGCAAGTACGGATGTGTTTTACCCTTCAGTCACGACTTATTCAGCTCTTTGTCCTCCAGGTTTTATGAGCACCTTTCAGGGCTCTTTCAAACCCCAGGAGCCCCGGGGCGGCTGCACCCACCTGCACCGCGATGTTCTGCGAGGGCCTGGCCGGGGCCGCCTCCTCGTCGGGCTCCTCGGCCGCCGCTCCGCTCTGCCCCGCCGCCTCCGCACCGCCGGGCTGCGCATCGCCACCGGGGCCGGCCGCGGGGTCCGCATCGCCGCCGGGCCCGGGCTCACCGGGGCTGTCCGGGGCGGAGAGCGGGCTCCCGCTGCGAGGAACGGGGCATCGGTCAGCGTCCGCATACCGGCTGCATCCCCGCTCCATCCCGGCTGCATCCCCGCTCCATCCCCGCTCCATCCCGCCGGGCCCCCCCGCCCTTACCTGCCGGGCGGCGCGGCGGGGCCGGGCTCGCAGAGGCGCGGTGGGTCCGGCCCATCAACCTGCGCCTGTTCCAGCGCCATGGGGGCGGCTGCGGGGCTGGGCCGGGCCGGCCGAGCGGCAGCGGGGGGGGCACGGAGCGGCACCGGGCGGAGCGCACGACCCGCGCCCCCGCCGCGCCGCCCCTTCCGCCCCGCGCCCCGGCGGATGTGACGCCGCTGTCAGCGGCTCCGCGGTTCCGGCGGCGGCGGCGGCGGCGGCTCATGCCCGGTGAGCTGCGGGACGGCGGGATGCGGGATGCGGGATGCGGGATGCGGGACGCGCGCCGAGCAGGGCGGGCACCGGCCGGGCTGTTGTGGGGTCACCGTGCACCCCAAGAGGGGAACGGCGGTGCTCTGCCCGTGGTGACCTCGGTGTGCCGGTGCCGGGGTACGGAGGGGAACGGGGGTGCTCTGCCCGTGGTGACCTCGGTGTGCCGGTGACAGAGGGGAACGGGGGTGCTCTGCCCGTGGTGACCTCGGTGTGCCGGTGCCGGTGACGGAGGGGAACGGAGGGGAACGGGGGTGCTCTGCCCGTGGTGACCTCGGTGTGCCGGTGACAGAGGGGAAC